>JAQGAD010000097.1:0-82922 GCA_034696625.1 Isotomurus palustris | reverse complement strand
CCGAGAGCCAATTAACCTCTGGCGCCAGCAGGAATGGAAACCGTCTGGCCGTCACGTTTCACTAAGAATGGCTCAGAGGTGATCTTGTGTATAATATGTAGTCAGTCTGTCAGTCGCATACTAAACAAATGCAGGGTTACTCACTAAGCATGATGTAATCTGTAACCAATTGTAGTCTTTGTTTTACTCACCCTGTATATCAGTTTTTATAGCAATATTTCTTTCCATTTGAGCTCTCACTACTACAACACATGTCCGCCTATTTCCTCAAGAAAGCGTTATGGAGTGAGAATGTGCTCTCACATCAAACACTTCTCCAGCCCATTTTGATTTTTTAATTGTTTCATCATCATTCATGAATTAAGCTGTGGAACCCGGTTGGGTAGTTCATTTAATAAGATGATTGTTTAGGTTGTTCTGAGTTTGACCACAAAATAATAATTACATGGGCAGTTGAGTACGTTTCTTCATCCAGATCCAGAGGCAAGTTCCCAAGTTCCGTCTCTCTCTGGCAAAAGCACACCTACTAATTATTCATGGAAAGGAAGAGCAGAAACTACTAAAGTATATACAATGCACTCAAGTTGGTTACTTCATTCTTTGTAACACGTATTATAAATGCTTTGTACACTACTTAAGGGAACACTCGACTATTCGATAAACCAGAGATAAAATGATAAAAGTCTTAAATCATGTTATACCTAAGGATCATTGGAAAGGAAACACGTAGAAAAGTTCCCTTACATTTTGTCTAGAAGGGAAATGGAAATGATGTTTGATTGTTTCTTGATAATTCAAGTAGGTAGCCTAGAAGACATGCACGATGATATGAATCACCTGCTCAAGTCGTCTTCACTTCTCCGGTTGCCAGTAGAAGAGAATAGAGTTTTGAGGAAAACTTATACGTACATGATTGCATTTTTGAAATTCATTTCGTCCTACACAGAATTAAGATGCTGGAAGAGTTTAGAGAGAGAAAATTACTGGTTGAAGCGAAGACAAGCCATGTGAAACAAGTTTTGCATGCATAAACATTTTTCACCCGACAATCATAAGAGAGAGATTACTCTACTATACACTGCGAACCAACAAATATGAATATTACATTATGAAGAAATAACAAGTAGTTCGTGGAAGTTTATAAGGTTCATGATGAAATGAAAATTAGGTGGACCTTGGGGAATTGTAGTAGTTGAGGTTGAACGAAGGAAAGAACCAATGAGAAAAAACAAAGTAGTATTTATTGGAGACGTCAGGAAAAAACACACGAGGAATTTTTGTAAAGTAATTATTTAATGAAGGATTATGCACACACATAAATGGATTGTGGGAGAGTGAAAGGAGGATAGATTGATTTTGATAAGGATAAGAAAATGCCTGATAGAAATAAAGATATGCGAATCAGATATTGATTCAAGATAAGTGTTATTGTTATTTTATGTCATTCGTAATCGGTAATATTTACTTTTTGGCGATTTACGGACAGATAAGTTGCAGTTTACATTTACAGTAACTGGAATTGAATGATGAACTCCGATATAATTGATATTAGAACTGGATTGATGTCTTGTTTCGAAAAAAATTCTACAGTCTTGTTTAGAATCGTTAGATATTTATTTAAATAAGCTTAATCTTGATTAAAGAACTACTGGTTGACTTTCCGTGAATACTATTCCAGCTTAGATATTCTTTGGTGATTACATATGTTAGCAGATGTTGTGAGTTGGGATGAGAAGTTGGAAAAAATCAGATTCAGTTTTGCTGAAAGATCACTGACTGAAGTTTGTAAAGGGTTCAGGAGTATCAAACAGTGCAACTATACAAAAGGATGAGCTTTCTTATTGTAAACTGTAAAAGAAATGGAAAACGGATATCTTTGTGGCAGTGGTTGGTTGGTGTATTTCATTGTCGATTGTACCTGCATGGCTGAGGTGTTACTGGCTAGAAGAAGAAAGGGAGCCCTTGAGGGTCCTTCATATTTCCTTTCTGTTGCTCGTTAAGCAGGGCGGAGAGATGAAATAAGGCATTTGTGTGTACACATATGTGTGTGTAAGTAAGCAGGTGCCATTGTGCGTAAGGGTGAGTGTTTAAAAAGCGATTATTTATTGGACTCACTAAGGTGGTGGTTGAGGTGGTCCATTATTTATTTACTTTTAAATACAATCGGATCTTCTCCAGAAGTCCTTCGCTCCAGGGACCCTGGAACTCTCTTCACACAATATCAAAATGGCTACCAAACCACCAATCATTTCGTGGAGATGATCTTAACAATAGAGCGCTTCTTTCCCTTCTTAATTTACTATTAATGTAATTTAGAGAGAAATTCGTTTCCCAAGGTAGGGAGGAGGTCGGTCAGGTACTTTTAATGCACAAGGGGTTGTTTGTACTTTGTGGTACTACTCACCGTACATCCTATTGTACTCTTCAATTACATATGAAATTTACTATTTTTGAAATGTGATCCGCACACACGGAGAGCAGAGAACTAAGGATGATAGAAACAGAAATACACAATGAACAATAAGTCATCTCATCTCTAACCCTCATTGACTTTTCCAAGTCCGGATAGATATAGTATGAACTATACAGTAGGATTCATTCTTTGCTATGGCATTTTTGATTACTTTTGGAAAAATACGACTGTACTGGCAGTGGGGGTGGTTGGATGCAATTTGTCACAATTTAGTCATACGCTTTACAAACTGTGGATGATAGTAGATGAGGGAGGAAGAATAAGATACGAGGCTACGTAGTAAGAGAAGAGGTAGTATACTCAGGAGTATATTCATCTTGGATCCTGGTGTAAAAGTAAAGGTCAGAAATGATGATTTGTGTGTGAAGGAATGAGTGTTGTGTGTGTGTGTGTGTGCTCGTGTTTCGTTTCCGGATAAATTGATGTGGATGTTCCTTATGAGGAGTTATGGGGAACTAGAGTTTTTTACCGAGAAAGGGAGATGAAAAAGACGAAAAAAATAGCCCCATTCCAAATGGATTGCTTTATGTCCAACATCTCGCCAGATAAATCAACACATTTTTTGCAACCGTAGGCCTATCATAAATCGTAGTGGAGTCTTCGAAGACTCATAGGCACATTGAAGAAGGCACACAGAGAAAGAGGGACTTCCTTCCTTACGCAACATTACCCTGAGCTTCCCTGAAAAAAGTCTTGTGGCTCTTCTGTGGTGGAATCCAAAATGTGTCTTCTCTTCCCCCAGATGACCCTTGACCTCCTTAGCAGCATTAGTAGCCGTGGGTAGTGAGAAGACTTCGACGAAGGTACTGCAGCTACAAATACTGCAGGATATTCTCGGTCTCTCTGCAGGAGGTGGTCGAAAGTAGGTGGGGATCCACACAGCCTACACATGCACACACACACACACAAGTAGGTAGATGAAATCCTAGGAAATAGGAACAACAGCTGCTCATTTTGATTTCTAGTCAGGAATTGCTCTCATCAGGAGAAATATAATGAAATTCCATCTGGCCTGGTCCATGTGCCTGGCTGTCTGAGCGTTGCTTTCACCACCACCGCCGCCACCGAAGAAATATGGAGAAATAAGTCATGCCGAGAAATGAATTGGAACTCGGATGAAATACTAATATAAATGCTTCGGGTATTTCTGGTCATTCCATTCACCCATCACACTAAACACTATATTACAGCCGTAGTACGTACACACGTAAATTACTTGTTGTGTGACTCCATTCGTGCAAGAATCCCGAAAGAAATTAAGGTCTCTCTTATTCATCCTTCTCCTGCTTCCAAATTCCAAAATACAAAATATTTTATTCGCAACTCTGCTAGTAGTTAATTTATTTAGAGATGAAGGCAGAATAATATGTGTACGAAAGATGAGCTGAGAAGATAAGGTGTACAGAGAGCGATTTGTAGGAACTATGGAAGGTTTCGCAGGTTGGTCGCCAGAGATTGGCTGCAATTGAGTGACCTACCTGAGAATGGTATGACCTTCCGACCCCCACCAACGAACGAGTGAGGGAGCGAGCGACCCACCCTTCGCTGATATTACGTGTGATTCATTCGCGAGGGAAAGAAATGGCAGGCATGGCCAGGGGGTGGGATGATTTATTCCTCTCGAGGACATATTTTCATCACAAGTTCCATGATTAATGGCCACTTCCATTGCATGCCAAGTCCCAAAGGAACCCGCTTTTGGCACACTCCACCATCCACACAACAACTCCCACTCCAACTACCAGCATATTCGTATTTTGTGTAAAGATAGGCTGACTTGTACTCACACATACACACGACAGACGAGGAGAATTTCCATCCTCTCATCTCTTCGTGTTTCGGTATTTCATGAGTTTCAAAATTCAGATTGACCCAACATGAAGGCAGGCAGGCAGGAAAGGAAGGAAGGAAGGAAGGTGGATCGGTGGAAGGAGGGAAAGCGACCAGATGGGGAATGTCGTCGTGAAGGGAGAAAGCGGAGAGAGCGAGGGGATCGAAGGAAAGCCAGAGAGGCACACAAGGAAACCTTCACTTGATGGACGTGACCTGCATTGTATAGTAATGGACCAAGTGCCACGTGAATTATGAAATGTGAACTTACACACAAATCAACACTATCATTGCCTCTTCCCTCTTCCACACTGCATTCATCATCTCAGTTCCGGGAACGGGGAGCAATGTCCAACCATACATTAGTCATCCAATATTTCTGCTTCATATCTAACTTACACACCTTCAGATTTTAAGTTCGGTTAGAAAGTCGGATTGTTCTTTCTAGATCCAGTGTTTTCAACCTCATACATGTGGAATGTAATCTCGTAATCTTCCTTCTATTAGTTATAAACTAGTAGTGTAGTTCAATGTGATGGATACAAAACTACACATAAGTAATACTATTAATTTTGACTGAGGAGGTTGCTTAAACTGCTCGAGAAAGGGATATTTTAATTTTCCCGTGAGTTCCCAAAAGTCAGGGGAAGAAGGAAGACAGGGACTGATTATTCTGTTCTGGAAAAAATCCGAGATGCTCTGCACTCAGGAATTTGTTCCATTAGAATGCATTAAAAAGGGGAATAAAAAATTGCGGGAGTAGTGGTGGTGGGTTGCATTGCATTGTCACGATAAGGAAGTAAATGTGAGATGCCATTAGATTATGACTAAACCACAGTCATCGGACCACAAAAGTCTCTTTCTCTTCGGATGGTATGCACACATATACATGCATACATACAGCCATGTCTCCTTATTGGGTGACTTCTTGTTATACCCGGGCATCTCTCTCTCTCTCTCTCTCTCTCTCTCTCTCTCTCTCCCTTCTCTTGTTTTACATATTCTACTTTTTCTTTTAAAAAATCACATTAATATTACTCCTCACGATTTCCACATAACGTAAGAACCTCCTTTGCCTGATGATGATGGTCGTGGAGCTCTTTACTTACTACACAAAAATTGTTCCGTTTTTTCCTCCTTTCTCCGTACTTATTTTAAACTTATTTTTATATAAAAAAGTTGACTCCCGGGTGAAAAATGATTATTATTATCAAAGAGAAGAGGAGAGGCTTCTCTCTCTCTCTTATCTCTATTTTTAACAAAAGACTCAGAGAGAAGGAGTACTTTTAATGGCTCGGCAGATCCATGTGGCTTTTTTAATGGAAAGTGTCTTCGAAGAGAGGAATTATGGGAGAAAAAGAATGAACGAGTAGTCGTGCAGTCCCCCTTACGGGAGAGTCTCAGTCTCGGTAGTCGGGGTGTCAGTATCTTCCTTCGTACATCGTATAGATAGTCATTTTTCAAAAAAACCAGGGAAAGAAACGGGAAGGAAGGGTTTCGAAAAAGCTTCTTCAATAATAAATCGTGTGTCTCTTTGATTGCAGGCCAATTAAGTGAGCGACTCCCAGGGCGATCCTACACTTAATTAAAGTGTACGCGAATAATAAAAATCATCATCATAAAACTATTTCGACCTATGAATTTAATGTACTAAATTGTTCTGTGGGTGAATGTGAAATGGATGTATGCAACTGTGCACCCTTGACTAAATGCATTACACTGAATATCAGTATGACAATCTATTGCTCTATTACAATTATTCGAAGAGCCACACACACGCAGGTTCAGCTACTGCTGTGATAATTAATTTCGTTTAGGAGAAAGCAATAATTGTGAACCCCTGCTAATATGCTAGATACATTTAGGTGGAAGACATGTTATTATTATTTGCTTGGAAGGTAGGAGAATAAGTCCAGATGGTACTTTTGCATACAGAAGCAAAGAAAGTTATTTCTACTGCCGATGGTGCATAGTCTCTACCCGTATCCACAAACAGTATTCCTTGTATTAATTTAAAAACGGTATCTTTCGTTTTATTTTTCCTCCGATCATGAGCATACTTAGAGAAGTGTTACTGGAACGATGGAAGCGCATGAAGTAAGAGATGAAAGTTTATCATAGGAACATATCTTTGCCCATTATTAATAAAATAAGTTGAGGAGGGTGAACTCAAAAAGAATTCTTGCTTACCGAAGTCACATTTTAATTTATATTTCTTTTTTTCTTTTTCTCAGGGAAATAATGTGCGTATCAAATATCGGTGGAAGTGACACTGCGAGCTCACCCGTGATTTACTCTCTTGAGGATAAGATACAGACGACATTCAGCATTGGATGGCATGGTGGATCCCGAATACCCGGCAGAACATTGAAGTACCACAAGAAGTAAGTTTAGTGTACGTTTAAAGGACTTTTTGGAACTACAAACTACTTACAGTCTCTTCGTGTATGTTGGAATGGAAGTGGGAAAAAAGTGAGGAGCACTTGAGATATAAAAATGTCTTTCTCTTTAGGTATTATCATTGGCTATTTGCCCGTCTCATTTCCATTTCTTCTCTTGTGTACGCTGTACTTGTATATCGCTTGCTTTTGCATGGTTGATCTCACTATATATATATAAATCTATCGGCTGCATGGAAATATCTTTGCAAGAAGAATAGTACCTTTTCGTAATTCAAAGTTTAAAATTTGGTTTTTAAGAAGATAAAAAATCCGAATGCGATAAATCATGGAATGGGTATTGAAAGAGAAGTTGATTTGGGCCACACATGGAATCAAGTTCACACCCAGTAGGAAATATTACATAGAATGTAGAAGAGCGTACAGAAGTCTTTTTCTCTAAACGCTGAATGGGTGTGTGTGTGAGTGTTTATGTGGAATGGATGGATGGATGGTTCAGAGGATCATTGGCAAGAAGAGAGACAAAGCTCGGGTGAAATGAAGAAATAAATCTTTCAAAGAGAAAAAGAAATTTGCATCAAAATACGGTCTAAATTGAAGACTCACTTGATTAAAAATAAAAGAAGAGATTCAAGTCTTTAGATACGCTGTGTGAACAAATTATTGACTGAGGAGAGGCTTTCTTGTTCTTTGAATAAGGAATTTATTGCTCTATTTATACGAGTTGTACGAGTCTATTGAAAACCGCATCAAATAAAAATTCCTCTTTCAACGGATGAATAGAATGAAATGGCAGTAATGGATGATGGTGGTCGTCAGTGGATGGTGCAAGTCGAAGGGAGTGAGAGAAATTATGACAATTTCTCTCACCCCCCGAATTCGAATGGGAAACATCTTTCCTTCTGCTAACGTCGAGGCTGTTGATTGCTGATGACAATTTTTATTTTTTTGAAAATGAAATTCTGTTTGTCTGTATGTCTCTCCGCTCTTTGTGGAGAGATAGAAGATAGAAGAAAGCTTGCATCGCTAGGGTTTGTGTTTTAGAGAAACGAGTTTTAATTTGTATGAAGACAAAACTGGGGGGTGACCTCAGTAGACCTTGTAGGTTGGTCTTGAGGGACTCCGATTGTTAGTGTGTGGAGGGAGGTTTATTGTGATGGTTCACAGTTTACAGTCTTTACAGTAGCTGGGGCTTTTTCTAATTAATTCCATTATTTGATTTTTGAACACATAATTCCTTTGAGTGCAATGTTGACTTTAAACAGGACAATGGAAGAAGAAAGACAGAATAGCGAGAGAGTCTACACAGTTCATTATTTATTTTGTGAAGAACAAAAGAAAGAAGAGAGAGTTATAGGCAAATGTATTATTGTAGTGGAATTATAGTGTGAGCTGTGTTTTAGCTTGGAATTAATTTGGATCTGTTTCAGTTCTGCCTGGAGTAGTCGAGTATTGCATTTCGTTTTCTTAGCATATAAAATAGGCGCTGTAGACCCGCGTTGTATTTTGCATTTTGCCTTGAGAAGTAAGAGAAACAGATCCAAAGTCTAAACTGAAGAAGACCCAGAGGAATGAGAGAACCCCTGCTGGAAGGCTCTCTCTTTTTATCCAGATCAAAGCGAGAGATTTATTTCTTCCGAGAAAGCTAATCTCCACGAGTAAAAAATGACTTGCAAGTTGGTTGAAGGCAGAAAACAGAGGCAAATAAATGAATCCTCCACACTTATCTCCAACTACTCGAAAGCACACGACGAGGTAGTTTTTGGAGGTTTCTTGGGGCTTCAGAAACAAGGGAAGTAAAGAAGAAGGGAAGTATAGTCTCGTATCTCTGAGTATCTTTTCCTTCGTGTAATTAAAAATAATTTGGTTTAAATTATTTTTTCAATTATCACACTAAAATGTAGTAAGTAGTTTGTGGAGAAGTAGCAGAATGGAATAATGAAAAGCAAATACGATTTATCATTGTCTTATCTCCTCAACTTGTGTCTGTTCTATATGCTAGGGTAAAGAATAAGTAATTGATGGCTCAGTCGCGTAATTAACTCCACAATTAATGTGATTAATACTTTACGAAAGTATGTTTGAATAGACAACAGGCCGCTTATTATTAAATTGTTTAGTCCCGAAGAGCAATAATTGATAATTGCAAGCTGGAAATTGCAAATTACAATTGCTCATTTTGTGCAGTTCCTAATTATTTGAAGATCCTGTTGATGCAAAGTAAATTGTTCACTTAAATTGTAAGGCTCGATCTGATTTCTAAAAGTAATGAGTTGAAGCAATTTAAAATTATTAAATTAAGCGATATGATTAAGTTGCGTGGCTGTTTCGCTGTTTCCTCTCAAAATGTAAGAATAATGCATAGGACATGCAATTTTTTGTGTGAGACTATCAATAATGCTCATCACATAACTACCCAATGAGTTAATAACTTAATTAAAATCCGTGAAGAAAACTTGTTTTTGTGGCAAGATAATTTACATTTTAATGTGGATATTTCATCTCTCTCAGTGTGAGCTCCCACTCCCTGTACACAATGATTCAACGATAATTGAGGGTTTCACATTATTATCAACTGCGACCATTGAGTTCATTCTCCTGAAGGCCTTGGCTAAAAGTTTTGTGTTCGCAGAGAGTTTGGGAGCTGCGAGGAGATCGAAGTTGGCTAATCATTCATTAAGCTATCAAGTTAAAAGGAGGAACAAAGGCTAGGCAAGAAGATTGAGTCCTCATCAACAGCGTCAATAATGTTATGATCGTCTCTTGGAAATGTAATCGGTGTTTAATGGGTTAGGAGTCCGCCCTTAATGTTCTATCGGCCATCCCAAGTCTCCCTCCACTTCATCCATCAATCTTTCCATAACTAACACCCTAATTAAGCAAAGCTCTTTGAGTAAACAAGACTTTAGTTTTATCTCCATCTCGGATCGTGTACACTAAAGGTGGATTTCCTCGTGCTGCCTCCTCATCTCTCCTTAACTCTTCTTCTAAAAGCCTTGTGTGTGTGAGTCTTGTGTGGCTCATCTCATCCTCGCGTTCTTCTTCAGGCCTATGCCTATGTCCAAGATTGGAAATGTGAAATGGAAAAAAGATGAAGAATCACCGTGCTTTTGAATAATTGATGAGATTTTTGAGACTGAATGTAGGAGTGGGCTTAGCTCAGAGAGACGTTCTTTTGTAAGAAAGTCTGAAGACTGCAAGAATGACCCACGGCATGGATGGATGGATTCATATGGATTGCAAGCATTAAACGAATAACCTTCTTCTAAGTCGAAGAATTTCTCAGGCAATATTATATATCTGCGTGTGTGTATACGAAGATTACACTTTCCTTCCACACACACACACACTTTGAAGAAAGTAGTTCTTACATTGAATGAGTATATAGGGATTGGCAAAATGGCCGTTTGAGAACGTCATAATTTTAATGCAGCCTTCCTTCCTTCCTCCTTCATTTCACCTCATAAATAAATCCCATGTCTCGAGCAATGCCATTAATCACTGGGCTCATACATAAATTAAGGTCTGAGCACAGCCAGCACGACCAAGGAACTTCTTTCTTTCGTGAAACTCCTTCTTCCCTCTCCTGCTGTAATACACATTGTTTCATTGTGAGCATTAGAACGAGAAGACCTCGAGGAATCTCTTACAATCTATAATTCCTCGTTATAAGCGTTTCTACCACAGACACACACACACACACACACGAGGAGATGTTGTTGGGCAATGCAAGATTATAAAAAGAAAAGTCTTGAAAGAACAGCGTATATGTAAGGAATAAGGATGGACTGATGAATGTGTGTGTGGAGTTTTTAGAGTAAGCGTCTCACATTTCCAGGTGTTTCATGGTTTAAATCATGAGGCGACACTTGGAAGATTTATTCTTAGGATTTGCTTAAGAAAGACGAAGGAGTAGGAGAGTAGGAGGGTGTATTATGTGTGTGTGCAGGGCTGCTGCTGCCACTGCCGTTGGATTTTCGAGAAGAAAAAGTAAAAATGTTCAAAAGAAAAACAGGGCCTGAGAGTACAAGGAAGGAAAGAAAAGTTTTTGGGAAAGTTGTGAGTAGGATACCCGGCTCGGTTGTCGGTGGTGTGGTAGTAAGTGGAAGACGGTAGGAGAGGATTGATGGTCTGGGAACGATTGATGGCCAAAGTTTAATCGAAGATCGCCTCCTTCGCAATCCACTCTAGGAGTCAATGGAAGAAGGAGGCTTCTTACTTACTAAGGAAAAGTCACTTTCGCCTTCAATTCACACTCTTTTCAAATCTTTTCTTAAGACAGTCTCTTCTTCCCTTCTACGGAATGTATAAGGATATGTTGTGATGTAGAAGTCTTTCTCCTCCTTTTGCGTATCACAGACAGAGTAGTAGGGGATGTTCAATTTTCTCCGTATAAGAAGGATCGTAAGGAAGCAATATTTATAAGGATATAACATGGAGAAGGTGCACACGGGAAGGAAGGAGGGAGAAAAGACGAGCTGTGCGGGATTAGAGTCAGGAGAGATGGATTTAATGAATGGTTCAAGTTCAACTTGAAAAGCTTTAATTTTTCGCTAACTCGAGCAGATTCTTCTTCATAAATTTAGTCCCCTTCGGATTTATTGGTTTCTCGTGAGAGCATTACTCTCTTGGAAGAGATTTGCATGGCGTACTAAAAGTCAGGGGAAACGTGGTTCCTGCCAAAATACCCGGATTCGGGCATTTCAGACAAGTCCAAGAGTTATGTGGCATTAATGCATCCATCCACTGTGTTTGCTCCTACTTTGCTAGTCAACATTCTTTAGAGTGAAGAGAGGAGTGTATTTTAGTCACTCGGAATGAAAATACGGAGAGAGAGAAACTCTTGTACACTTTGGAACTCTAGGCGGGTATTAGACTTACTTTATACACACGAGGTTGTTACATTAGAAGACTTGTGAGTGTGAGACTACCCGGGCAGGGTGATGCGTTCTCATGATACATTTCCCTTTTCTACTAACGAGTAAGCAACTAAGCAAGGTCGTAATGTATTTTAGATTAATATTAGAATGAAAAGAGAAAGCCGAGGACTTTAAGAAGAAGAAGAAGGTTGAGCTTGATTACAAAATCGATGCAGGCATAATTCACCCAAACATTAGGAGGAAGTTGCACGGACAGCAACCGAGTTTCCATTTTGCATTTCGGATGAAAGAGAGACACACGAACACTTATACGAACATGGGAACTTAAAATGGAACCTTTCAAGTGTTAAGTTAACCGTAGAAGCACGGTTTCACTCGTCTGTTGTACTCCGTCAATTCAACTCATTCGAGGATTTTGAATCTAATATAAATAGTCATATAATTTGTCTTCAATAATTGTCTCTGGCGGTGAATTATCCATCAAAATATTTTATGTAGTTTCTTGTGTTTTAACATGAAATTGAACACGAATTGTCAAATGTCCGCTTCCTGTTTTACGTTCCATTCATCTGCATCTGTAGTTAAATACTTCAAGCTTAGTTATGCCACCGCCTCAAGTTTGGCAAAAGAAATAAAAACAAGTTTGAATCAAAGCACGAAAACGATTGAAGAAGGCCTGTCACTGTGTGTGCATGTAGAATAGGTTCTTGCCGAGTCTTTGAACATTTTCGCACCCACTGCTTGAAGAAGTTGGGTAGAAAAGAGTAATTTGGCACAGGGAACCTGGGTGGGTTGAAGTCTGAAGACTCTGAATTGAAGTGTAAGCAGTGTTAGTTAGGTCGTGTGTTGTACTGTTGTAAATATTGGCGTGCAGTATAGCAATCGAGAGAGAGAGGAGGATAAACTTATGGTACTTGTTGTTAGCTAGTGGCAATAGTAGGTGCAAATTTACGATAATTACATAAAGCACGTGGAGCTCTGTGTGTGTATATATATGTGTGTGCGTTGTATTGTTGTTGTTGAGCTAGGTCAGCCTTCGTAATGGGCTTCTTAATTGCCTCGTTAGGGTTAAACGGCCATCTTCTGCGTCCCCTTTCTCTTAACCCATTCATCCACCACTTTTTATTTCCTTCATTGCACTCCTCTCTCTCTCTCTGTACATCTCATCCCACTCACACACCCAAATCCGAATATCCCGATCACTTTCAAACAAACACACTCAAACTTGTTGCAAATCTCCTGCAGCTATTAACGATTTGGTTTTGTCTGCAGAGAAGCTCCTTCAATTAACCCATAAATGATTAGCCAGGGAAATGCATCCTATATCTAGTGTCACTTCTCTGAAGGTTTGTGTCTCAAGGTTAATCGGTTTACATTTTATGGGTTACGTCTCTTAATCTTAATTACTATAATTTAATAGAACTATAAACCAAAGTTTCCGCATTAAATCCCACTTGTACTGGTTGTACTATATTTGCAAAGGGAGTAACGATTTAAGTAAAAAATGAATGATGGAATAATGCATGTATGTGCTATAGTTCAAGTAAATCATACGAGAAGGTAACAAAGTGAAGGAAGAATAAAAAGTTTATGTAGGCAATTGCAGACTCTTGAGAAACGCTTTCGTGGTAGTTCTCAAGTGTGTGTAAAACTGAACTTGTAGATAAACGACGCGTATTCACCTTCGGAGAGTGTTGAGGAGCTATTTCCGTACACTCTATCATCTCCTCTTTCACGCTGCTCTCTCCCATTGAATAAATAAAGATGGTTTATTTTGTTTTGAAACTTCAAAAGAGTCAACCGCTTGTTATTGTTTTGTGCATAATTTATTGGAGGACAACTGCCGTTTCTCGCACCTCACGTTCTTCTTCTGCCAGTGCTTAAGAATTCCTGCTTCTACTTCTGCTTCTTCCTATTCCTCATGAGTTCCTCTCTGTTCTCTGTACAACTTTCCAACCTCCCGTGTACTCCCTTATGGCACCCGGGTATTAAAACCTACACCCGCTACTCGCTGCATGAAAAATTCTTCTCTCTGAAATTGTAATAACAACAACAAAACATTGTCGCGAGAAGGAGCAATAAATCGTGTAATTTTGTTTGTGCTAGAAACTCGCGTATTTTGATTTAAAAGTTTTTTATTCTGTGTTTCAGGAAACCCATATGCAAATGCACGAAGTAGGAATTCATATACATGCACACAAACCGAGAGAATACATCCTTTGCACGGTTTGTAGAAGGCTGAGGAATGAGGAATTCGTATGGGTAGTCTGTATATACTTTTGGGTGGAATAAGATGAAGAGGATTTATACACAGTGGAGCTCATATACATCCAACATCAGAGAATGCTTCTGAATGTGAGAAAGGAGGCGCGTGATATAAGGAGAAGAATAAGAAAAGTAAGGAATGAATCTTGGGAGAATATCTCTTGGTATTGTAGGGTAGCGTAGAAGTAAGTATGAAATGTATAGGGAAGTGTTTTTTATATAGTTTTAGGAGGAAGTTAAGGGAAGATGCTTGGAGTTTGCTTGTGGAGAGAAATCGATTGAAGAGACCCATAAATCCTCCGTGCCTGTGAATAAAGCATCCAATGACGGCTCACAAAAACCCTCAGCACTACCACCGACATTCGTACCATTCGAGGATTTACTATGGAAAAGGAAACTTTCGACTTGGACTACCACACAGACTACACACAGACTACACACACACTACACACACACACACACACACGTAGTACAGGCAGAGGAGAATAGGAGAGTCTCTACGAAATGAATTTATCCTCCTACACACACACAGGCCAACGAAGCAAGGAGACTCAGACTTCCAACTTCTTTGAAAGATTTCTTTGGGTTTGTCTGCAAAATTCTTTTTTCATGCAACAGAGAAGACGCCTCTCAAGACTTTAGGAATCTTGGAGATCCACTGTGTGTAGACTGTGTTGGTGATTCGTAGATTCCTAGACTCGTATGTATGTAGAATATTGTAGAACGTAGAAGAATGAAGGTAGAGTTGTAGAGTAGTCGATGTTTTGTAACCCCCTAAAAGACATTATTAAAGGAAGAACTAATAATAAATTGATGAAATGCTGTTCCTACATACATTATGAGTTGTTTGAAAAGTTATTAATTTGTGGTTGAATTATGAATAAGGGGATAGGAGAGAGGAGAGAGTAGAGAGAGAGAGAGTGAGGGTCAAAGGTTATCCAAGAGGAAAGGGATGATAAGGGATTTGAATAAATCATTGAGTGTGTTTGAAGTTGGAGGAGAGTCCCTTGATTTCCACTTGAGAGGAAGTTTGTTGGGACTGGAAAGAAAGTTGGGATTGAGAAGAAGAAGGAGAAGAAGGAGAAGGAGGGAGGGAGAAAGTTTGGAGTTTCCACAATGGATCTTCTTTTGGTGGACATTTCGGGAAACATAACTCTCTCTCTCTCCTCATTCATTCATTCATGCCGAAGGTAATAAAGCAAAGTGAGAACGCGAAGGTGTGCAGGCCCAACGGCGACCAAGTGCAACGATGAACGACGACCCAAGAAGAATAAGAAGAGAGAGAGAGAGAGACACGGAGAAAATGAGAGCTGGGGATTTTCTTTAAGCACTTTCCCATAATCTTACTTAGCTCACACTTGAAGAAGTAGCGGTACTTGAGGGATCTAAAATAAGAAGATCTGCGTTTGATTCCTCAAAGCTTTTCGTCAACAGTCAGCAAAAGTATGAAGTAAGAAGTGAGGGGTCCTCCAGGTTTACCGTTGAAGGAAGAAGATCTTCTGTTCACCGCTGGACATCTTCTGAAACAATTAACGGTGGGAATTCAGATGATCTTGAGACAGAAGAACGGAAGAGGAATCCCGTTAACCCGCACACACACGCAGTCATATATGTTAAGGGTATTGGGTTTTATGATGCTGCAATTAAAAATCCCGTTCTGTGAAGTGTAAAGGTTAACACTCACTTAGTGTGAAAGTAATATTGGAGCATATGTGTTTTTTATTTGATTCCACTGCTTTTTAGGAGTTTTAAAGGACCTGAGTGAACTTGAAGTAACTAATTGTGAGGAGGGACGTGTAAGGAAGGATGCCTAGGAGTTAAGTGTAAGGAAGTAGGAGCAGATTGTTCGTGTGCCTTAAAAAGTTCCTTATGGTAGTTTGTGTGTATGCGGAAAGGACAAGACGGAATGAAGGACGAAGTGCTCGTGGTTTTAAGATGATGTAATGGTGGGCAATAAAAGTAAAGTAAAAGTGCAATAAAATGATCAAAGGTCATAAAGTGTACTACACTCGCTTCCCTCGTACTTTCCTCCGTATGCTTCTTCTTCTTCTTCCTTATCTGCTTCTTTGGGGGTTTACTTCCTTCTTCCTTGTTACGTCTCATTATGTCACCTCGACCTTCCAGAGGTTTCACTTTTTACTGCCCAGACACTACTACTATAATTAGAGCAATACAGCTTCCATCCACCTTTTGCTTTTTTAAAGCTTTATTGCTCTATTCTTCTGCCTATTTTTACAACAGGAGACCCTTAAAAAACTTTCTACCCCTCAGGACCTTGAATGGCACTGGGGAATTAGCATTCAACGCTTATCCAGCAGTCTGTCAGTCAGTGTCAGTTGATGAAGAGACTTCAAGGCGAAGGAGACTCGACTCAAGACTCCACATAGATTTGGAGATTTGGAATAAAATTACTTGATCCAAGGAGGAAGTGAGTGTGTCTCTACAGTGAGATTTATTATTTCTGGGAAATTTCTCAGTGGAAATGAGAGTGTTTGGGAAATCAGAGAAAGTGAGAGGGTGCGAGATTAATTGAAAAAGTGGTTGTTCATTAAAGGAAAAGAATGAGGTGGTGGTGGTGGGTGTAGTGTGAGAGATGCTATTAAGAGAAGTGTTTCTTGTTTCCTTCCTTGTTTTGTACGTCTCATTAAACGAAATGGAGGAGAGAGAGAAATGGGGAATAGCTAAGTAGCATGGAGTCTCTACCTACTTAATTCTCTTGCACCATGAAAGTAGTTCTTGCAGTGATACAAATACCAAACTGCATCATCATCGAATGATGTGAAGGAGAAAGTGCATCCGTTGTTGGGATTTAATTAATTATCCCTTCTGTCCCGCAGACAAGTCGTCGTACAAATCAACGAGGAATTACATCAAGACACAATATCTAACGATGTGTAGGAGGTAAGCTTACTGTCTCTTTAGGGATAATTCATCGCATTCTTCAAATAGACATTCACTTGAAACTTTGCAGTAAAAATGTAAAACTTTAAATGTTTAAAGGATAAATAAGCAGCATTGATTAAACATATTCATATACAGATTGGACTTTTGTAGCTGTCATGTCATGTTACCAGTCAGGTTAAGATAATGCGAAAGATAACTGTGAGAGTACTTCAAAATAACTTATGTACAGTCGGTTTTGCTTATAAGTATAAATGCATTGATGGTTGAATGGTTGACACCACACAGTCTCAGTTGTGAACTGGAGAGTAAGTTTTAGTGAGGAAGAAGATCTGTAGAGCGAAAAAAGTGAGATTAAGAGGAGAGCAAGTGAGACTTATTGTATGGCGTATGCACGACTGACTGGCCAGAATTTTATTGTCCCCACGCGAATTGTGAATTCTTTTTCCAATTATTTCTTTGTTTCTCAAGAAGGAAGGAGAAAAGAGTCCAGAGGAAGAATATAATTTAAATGGGTTCGGTGGGACTGCTGAGCAGAGCGTGAAATTGATCTCTCGTACTTTCAGAGATTCCTTTTTCTCCTTCGCTACTTTTTTCTGTGGGGCAGACGAAGAACCTTATTGTGCATTGTGGGAGAACTCATTGTTGGGTGGAAGAAGGTTTTGTACGTTTCGTAGGATTGGCAGATTTTGTAGTGGTGTGTTAGTTTTCTGGTAGGCACATACTCATGGAACATTTGATTGGAGTGCGGATGATTTGTTAGGCAGAAAGAAACAAGTCATGTTGATGTATGTGAAGCAATCTGGTTGTTTGGAGGAATTAAAAATAAAGGATTAATGGAGGAAGGAAGGAAGGAGCGTTTGTAGGGAAGGAAATAAAGAAGGGAGAGAGGAAGGAAGAAAGTTTGTTGGTCACGGAGTAATGCCTTAACGGTCCTCGAGGGTCGAATAAAGCGAATAGAGCACACTTGTAGATGGACTTCTTAAGACAATCAAATCCCAAATCACACCGGCTCTCTTACATCGGCCTTCTTCCTCTCTCAAATCGCTTTTTTCAAAAATACAATCAACTCTCTGTCCTCGTCAATGACAAACATCATCTACTCGCGTGGACTTCTACCACCTCCTCACTTTCTCCCTACTTTCACCTTACTTATGCGTAGGTGTAGGATAAGCAGACGTCACTGAATCAATTCATATTCTAGAATGAATGACCAGTTTCTGTACCATGAAGTTAAATACACAAGTTGATTACATTAATCATTGTATTGAAGTGGTACATTGGAATGTCATACATGAAATTTGTGGAGTTTTTGTAAATTACATAATAAATAGATACCAAGGTTTTCGGAAGGGATATGATATGAATTGACGAGTGAAAGCTTTCACTGCAGTTCAGAGAGGAACGGGTCTGTGCTGGAGAGTGAGACACGCGAGATTGGAGAGTGAATGTGGTAGGCGTCCCCTACCCGTCGAGAGTCTATCCTCTGTAGTTCGTAAATGGAGGATTCGAAGGCAGCACAGACGCAGCCATCAAAATTCCCCTTTTGTGTGACTCAGAAGCGAATATTATGCAAAAAGGAGAGATGAGGGAACTTTCCCGTACTTTTACTTTCGTATGTACGCATTTTCGGTGGTGAGCTGGTTGGAGTTGGAGTGACGATGCTGAGTGAAGTTGTGCGAGGACACATACATGCGAAATAAATGGTGAATGAATGTCTCACACTGCCACTGCCACTTTACGAGCTCGTAAAATTACTATTAAACTCCACTCAGTCTTTACATCAAATCTTTATCTTTATGGGGCACTTTACATGCCAGTTAATTGCCCGTTTACTTTTTATGCCTAATTATCATGAGTTTTATGCGATACAATGTCATCTTTCTTTTATTCAAGACCATCGCGCGCTGCTCTCTCTGAGAATTTCTATCTGCTCTTCTTCCATACATCTGAGGTTTACTTTTTGCACGTTTAATAATTCAGCATGGCTATCTTTGCTCGTGTGAACTCATTACGCCAATAAATAAATCCCCACATGACTCGTTCATTTTTTTCAAAATTTTACTTAAAATGAAAACCAGAAGTGTGGATTCACATTTGATTCACAATACACATATCGTATTATAATAATAAGTAAGAATATAATAATTACTATTGTAATATCGCAATACACGCAGACGCACACACTTTACTTTAGGAGAGTAAGTTATTTCTTAACTTCTAAAATATACGTGTGTATTCCTATTTAAGCTTAAAGTTAAAACTCTATCCTTAGGAGTAATCTACACTAAAATATTATTATTAAAGCTACACGTTATTTTCTATTTTAAGTTTAAACTAGAAACTACGCTACACGCAGTAATGGGTCTAGTTTTTATGTACAACTTTTTATTTTAATTCATATTTAAAACCTAATTGAGATTTTATAGCCGTTGTTGTGATGATCTCCATTTGTTTGTAGCGTTGTAATAGTAATAACATTCTTATTACAACACTTACGTATATTTTAATTTGTTGGTGAACTTACTACACTCGTTGTGTCATCATCATCTTACAATCAACTTTTCCTTAATGAATTTTATATCGTTCTCGTGTAAGTTACGTACGTATACTCATCATGTTCTTCATGTTTTAATTGCTCCAATCGTAAAATAAACGGAGGAAATTAAATACACTTGACACATATTATGCTTCACGAATTAACGGAAGTGACAACCTAAATTATCTAAATAAGGATACAAAAATTAAAAGTAAATTGTAAATATACATCATTTATGTTTAGATTGAATATTGTTACAAGTTGTTTCCACAAAGATATATATTTTGTATAGACTTTTGTAATATTCTCCTTGTTTTCTGTTTCTCGTATACAAGAGTCGTTTGAGTTAAAATCAAAAATTCGTATAACATGTTCCACATATATAGTATACATCGTACATCATCGTACATATCGTACTCGGGTCGAGTTTCTTTGAGAACCTTCAATTAATTAAAATAATGAGTCACACAATAAAATATTAAGTAGGAGGTTAATGAACGCACATTAAACAAGTATACATTGTAATCAGGAGGTATGGTTCTTCGTGGGTTCCAGTCTAACTGAACATTTTAGTAGTTTGGTATACACGGGTTTGGTTACTTAAGCAGTTTTTGTTTCTGTACACTTTGTTACCTTATTTTTCACTATCTTACAATTCATTCTAACTCTCATGATTGATTATCTTTCACTCAACATTAATAACAAAGAAAGGAAAAATCGATTGTTGCAATTTGCAATCATTTTACAAATACTTCAAGAGCTGTCCTTCAGTTCAAGTCACACACAATGATGAAAGAGAAAATGCGTACGCGTTATTTAAGAGATACGAAGTTAGAATTTTCGAATTTTGACATTTTGATTTTGTAGGGTTACCAACTTGACAAATTTTTGTTGGAGGCCAGTCACGCAATAATGAAAGAGGGATTGGTGGTTCGTAGTATTTGTTGTTAGACAGTTAGACTAATTAATCATCTAGTGTTCTAATTGCAATTAAGGATACACACATATTTGTAACTTTATGCACATATACACTCGTCGTTTGGGATTCCGCAAAACAACCAAAAAGCTATTCTCATGCTGTTACACACGCGGTTTACAAAATGGCAAGGATTTCATTTGGTTAAGGTGTGTAATAATACAGTAAACTTTAAAGTAATCAGAATATATAAGTTGTAAAGGAAGTTGAAGTTAATATTGCCCCTTTAAGAATTCGGTAAGGTGATAATTGTGACGTCACGGTTTCATGACTATTTGCTAACTTAACCTGCACACTCATTTTTTTAAATAATAATAATAATATGGGCTGCATAATAATATACTGGCAAGAGTATCTCTTAGTAGTGCAGCAGTGGGTTCTAATAATTCATCTAGTATTATATGTATTAGTAAAATAATAATTCGTGGTTATTAAAAGCTGTGCGAGTATGTCTGTTAAAAACTTTCCTGAGTTTCAACAACATGCTTATGTGTTTCGATTTTTGATCTATCTGATCAAATTCAAATTTAAATTAAGTATACCAGTTTTAAAATTGATTCAGGAAAATCTTTGCCAATAACAAGACCCAATAGAAATTTAAACCTTGCAATAATTCTAACAGAAACACAAGTAAGTAAGTGTTATTAACTCGGAATTATTTGACTAAACAGAATATACAGCAAGGATACGTGAAACCATGTCACAAACAGAATCCTCTCCATTGTTCTCTTTTCTCGTATACAACAATAATCACCATAAGAAATCAATCTCTCATTCTTCTTTACTCTCCCAGCATAATTAATTAAATACGAATCTACATTTGAAGTTTGAAGGTTTCAACGAATATCAACGAAACTAAAGTTAAGATTGGAACGCGAAGCAATTCAATTACACTCGTCCTTAGTTAATAGTTTGCGTAACACTTGGATGTTGTAAGTAAGTAATGTGGATTCGAGAAATGGTATAACTCTAATAATACTCAGATGATCGCAGTTTCATTCCAAACTACACTCGTGTGTGTGTAAGTTTAAGTAATTATACGTATACGTAATTATAATTGACAGCAACAAGACACAGAAAAATCCTAAAATTCAGTTTTGTCCTCTTACACTCTAAAGTTTCTGCACAGTAATTTCCTCTAAACTCTTTTATTATTATTATTACTCTTGCTAAGTAAGTTTGTTAAGTAAGTATTAGTTAAGTAATACACGTATACTGATTTTTCACCGAGGAATATTTATCATCATCATCATCATCGTGCTATTACACATTAATAGTTCAAACCATGTTTATTAGCTTATCATGTAACCTTTACTTCGTAATTTTACTTTTACTGTGTGTGTGTGTGTTGTTTGGTTGTTTTAAAAATTCATTTCGACATAGACATTCAAGAGTTGAAAAAGTTATCTCATTTTGGAAAGTTTCTTCTTCTTTTAATAGACTGATAGACTCACACAAGAACTTAAGGAGTTAGTACACCGGATGATTTGAAAGTAGGGGTGGTCATGAAATGTAGAGCTGCTTGGTGGGTTTTGGTTTTGGAGTTTACACGAATTACAAAGAAATGATCAGTTAACCTTTCATTACTTTTACATTTTTAACGTTTTTAACCTTGGAAATTTATATTTTACTGACCAACATGGGTTTTAATTTGTCCCTTCTTTTTTATTACTCTGAGTTTCGCTGCTAGAAGAGAGGATAAATTCCTAATTACTTAATTTTCAAAAAGGTTTAGTTTTCAAAATTTCAATAAAATTATCCTGCAATTGTGTGGGGATTTTTCTCTTAAATAGAAACTTTTTCAACTGAACGTCTATACATTCTAAAGTGGGTTCTTGTTTCGTATTTAAATTAATATCTTATAATGATTATTTCTCCTTAGTGTTTTCGTGATTCCTTCATATTTCACTTGTAAATCGTATAATCTTCATCGTATACTGTTTCTTGGTTAAAATTATTTTTTGGTGGTTTGGGACTTCAAACGAAAAGGTCCAACTTGTGTGCAGTTTGCTTGGTTTCTTAAAGTTTCTTCGGAGGTTTCTTCTGAATTCCTTTAGTACGGCGAGAACAATGATGAAATTCTTCGGCCGCGTTACTTCGTTGAATTTTAATTTTGTCCCAAAAACTTCCAACAATCAAAACGCATTTTCACTTTTTCTGAAGAGATCGAAAGATTTACAACCTGCAATAAACGAAAGAGAAAAGTTTATTAGTTTATTGCTACGTAAAAAGTGCAAGTTATGCAATAAAATAATTTTATGTCCTTTTTATTGTAACAACAAGCAGTTGAGCTTGTTCTCAGGTAGTTTGATACTTTGATAAAGTCACAGGAGGAATATTCAAGGACACTTTGTCAATTGCAAATCTCAGACTAACTGTGGAGCACTTTTCTTTTCCTTCTTTAACTTCTTAAAAAGGTTAAAAGGTGCAGAAGGGCCAAAGGGAGAGAGCCTTCTTGGGGAATAAGGAAGGCAGTAAATTCTTCGAAGGAGAGGAGATACACTAAAATATTATGTGAACGAGTGCGTTTAGTTTGGTAGGAGGGTCTAAATCAATTGCGTCATGTTACGCAATCCGTATCCCTCCGCTCACGGTTCCTTTTGGTGGTCCGAAGAACAAGTCCTTTTTACGAGTATTTAAAAGGTCTCATCCATCTCTCTCGAAGAGTAAGAACTACGGGCTAAAAATCGTGTGAAGTTTGTCGCCTAAAAAGATGGCATAATGTATGCTATTCATTGGGGATTTTGGTTAAGAACGACTTCACTTTATGCACATGCAAGAAGAGTGAGCCAGACTTGATTAGAGATTATCTTTTAATTCAAGACTGAAGGTCTCGGTGATGATGGTGGTGGGATGTGAAAGTGTTAATTGACTCCTTAACGAAAGCTTAAAAGGAATAAAATGGGAGAGAAATGTGTGAATGTGTGTGTGTGTGTATGTTTACTATAAGAAGAATGGAGGAGTGTGGATGTAAGAGATTGTGAAGAAGAAGAAAGTGTGTGAGGCTGTAATCTTTATGCCCTGTTTTATGATTATGTCCTTCGTGCCCCTCCAGAAGAACATCTTCTATTCCGTACACACACGATATCGCATCTCAGCTCTTCATAGTTGCACTTTTGCCAATAAACGACCCATCTTTGCGAATTCCCACATCACAACTTCCACACACAACTTGAGCAGAGCCTCACTTTGTGTGTGTGTACGAGATGTGCTGAAACATACTCCGTTATATCAGACTGCATCTTTCTCTCAGCATTCAACGGTTATCCTCAGATTACAAATTGCAAGCTGCACTTTTGCACTGAACATCAGACATAATAATATTATGAGCTACAGTATAATGTCGTTCTTTGAACACTGACAACAGAATATGCATTATCTACCGATCATCCTACATGTTGATAAGATTCAACTAGCGCACAAGATCTAGCCAAATCATAATTTATGCGTTTCAGATTATGGGAAAAAACGACTTCAATGAATAGCAAATATTCCGAAAATCTTAAAAATGTTTAATTGACTGGTTAGTTCGATCACGATCACACAGTTGAAATGGCTAGAACTCTAAACTCATCTACCCAAGTTGGCATTTCATTTTGTACACAAAAACATGAACTTTCACTCAATTTTACATAAACCATAGCCATTTGGTGATCCATTGAAAAAGTCATGACATTTTCGTGGCAAACAATGGCTGGCTGTCTAAATGTGTGTGTGTGTTAAATGCGAGTACTACACTAGGACCAGAGCGAGAGAGAGAGAGTGACCAAAAGGAAGTATATAGTTGTGACGGGTATGTCATATCAAAAGGGCTGATGAGGGAAATGGCAGGCTACCTTTGGCTCAAGTGTCGTTTTACTATTTACTGCGAAGTAGGATCTAGTGCATTAGAATTTAGAATGAGTGAAAGTACCTTAAAAACTGTTGCACGATTCCCTTGGCTGCTGCTGAGAAGTATTGAAGTAAAAGTGAGTGTAAAGGAAGGAAGGATCGAGTAGAATGAGGAAGGAAGGAGTAGTTTAGTAGTTTTTGTAGTATTGTTGTGTGTTGTTTGGCTAGTTAGGGTCCCCATGACCTCCGACCCCTCCCATAGCCTGCTTAGCGGCCTGGGCTTGCTTCTCCTGCTCGTTGAGTTCCTTAATGGCTTGGATTTCTTTCTTCAGCTTCATCCTTCGATTCTGAAACCAAATTTTGATTTGTCGCTCGGTGAGACACAACGCGTGGGCCATTTCGATTCTCCTCCTGCGTGTGAGGTAGTGATTCGTGTGGAACTCCTTCTCCAGCTCCAGCGTCTGGTAGCGCGTGTACGTCTGTCGCCCTCGTCGCCGCAGTCCGTTCGCACCTGCAAGATCCACAAATTCAAATATACTCATTATTACTTTATTATTAATCATCTCTGTTAACCCCCTTCGCTTTAACTTCATAAATATCCCCATGAAATTCACTGCGAAATAAGAGCCACGAAGACTATTTCTAGACTTCTATGCAGACGATGGATGCATTCATTCAAATACCATCCAATCCCATCTCTCAGGTTCAATTTACTTTTGTCCGTAATCCGACATCAGATCGGGGAGAGAAAAGAAAGACTACCCTACAAAACCGGCGACTTTTAGGCATATAACGTCAACGTTAACCTTCTCCTACTACTTCGCGTAGCTCTGAGTAAGCTCTTCTGCTGTGCAAGTATTCATGTGAGAGAAGGAAAAACTTTTTTCCTCTTTCCTTATGTTCTTCCTTCTTTCGCATTCGTCTTGCCTTGTCTGATTTACTAGTCCTTCTCGAAGGATTTACTAGTCTAATTTATTAATGCACGTTCTACTCTTCTTTCTCGGAGTTTCCTCGGAGTATCGGGAATCCTGCTCTCCGTGTTTTCGATTTCCAATGCTACTATACCCGGTGCATGTAGTCGTGTTACACTCTAGTGAGAGAGAGTACTTTTTCCCTTTCCCTACAAGACTACAAGAATCTATATGGAGTTTCGTTATAATTTTGGGAATGGAGGTGTATTCGAGACTCGCGAGTAGGTTTAACTTCTTACAGAACACAACAGAGCAATCCATCTCATTCCATTTTGGTTGGATAGAAATTGACAGTAATGAATTTACGAGACCAGAGAGATTTCTTGGAGCAATTGGATACATTTTTGTTTGGGGCTGAAATTCATTGGAACTTTGGAACTGTGTGTGTGTGTGTGTGCAGTGTTTCGTGTTCCACCCTCATTCGACCCACGAACAACTCAATTAGATGGATTTAATGGACTTATTCATGTATCAATAATAATACGTATGGAGTATAAAGGACGATGGAAGGAGAGAGTAGTTCAGGAGTTCGAGAAAGAAAGAAAGATTCCGTAGGTTCTCTTCTCTCTCCATGTGCCACCGTTGCTCTGTACTTTCTCATTTATTTATTGGTTGGGAGTCGGGATGCGGCTTATCTCCACTAAATTACGGAGAGAAGGATTTCCTGGATAAAAACTTGTCCCGATGCCACACACAACGAGCCGAGGATGAGTTAAAAGTTTGGGCGTAGGGCCGTAGTAGTAGCTGCTCACGGGGAAATTATAGTTTGAGGAGAAAGGGCAGAGCACATTTGGAGTAGGAATATAGTTTGTCTTTGTTGGGAACGGGAGAAAGTGTGGGGAAAGCAGCAGTAGGGATGAAATACTCACACGACGGCCCTTTTGTCACCAACAGAGCCACAGGATTACTTGGATAGCGTGGAGGAGTGAATTACTACCGAGAATAAATAGTGGAGAGAGACTTGAAATTTCTCCACCAAAGTCTACAGTCTGAATTCAAATTACTTTTTGATTCATTTCCGGACACAAAGTTAAGTTGGGGTAGTAGTGCTCGAGAGGAAAAGGAAGAGAGAGAAGAAAGTTCAGAGTTGCTGTGAAGAAAGTGCGAGGCATTCGAAGAACTAGCAGATTTCTTATACATTCAACTTTCTACAGAAGGACTAAGTATTTAGTTGTGGCATCTTCAGAGATTCATTTTGCATGTTAAAAAAGGTGCGATTTACAATTTCTAACTATTGATTCGCGTAAATGCCGGGTTTGAATTATACACAAGGTTAAAATTCCTTTATATGTGACAGGTCGTGAAAACTCGTAGAGTGGCTACTAAAAATAAATTCCAATTAATCTCAAAAGACGTGTCGAACTCTTGTAAAATAATTTACAATAATTTGAATGTGAATTTTAAAAGTTACTCGTGGATTTCCTTTACAGCAAAAATGTTCCCACCATATGTCATCAGTCATTTATGCTGAGCAATCACTTACAATAAGTTAAGTTGAATGGAATGGAATGCATTCCCGTGGATAATATTTGTAGAAGACATATATAGATTTGTACGTAGACTCGTAGGACGGATAGTTGAAGGTTGTAAGCATATTTGTGTGCTGGAGGGAAAAGAGCTTAAGTTGTAGTTGAGTGAGTGTGGAGTAATTTGGCATAGCAAGCAAATAGAGAAGACATGAGCCGTGTGGGCATATACATATTGTTGTACGCTGACTGTGTGTATTTAAATGGATGGCGAATTCGTAGAGGAAGGCTTTGAGTGTAATTTATGTAAATCAAATAACAGGCTTTGGTTGTGTGTGTTGTGTGTTGTCGTGTCGTGAACAAATTCCACTCCTTCTCTTTTGCGCAAAAAACATAAATCCTTGCCCAAACCGACAACTGACACTTGGAAGATTTATTCTTTTTAATTTACACACAACCAGGCACAACTGTGCACAGCCTCCGAGCAATGAATCAAAATGTCAGGAGACTAAAACTCGTTTCGAAATATTTCCAAAAGACCTTAATACAGTTTCTCTTTTTATCAATCTTGCATTACACACACAAACACAATCTGACTGTTGTACATGTAAACATATTCAAATTATAAAGAATGTCTGGCAGGGTTTGTGTAGAGAAAAAAATAAGAACACACACTCATTTTTTGTACTTTTACAAAGCAAAATTATAATCATAATTCGCTACACTTCTTATCATCAAACTGTAGTGTTGTACATTAGATTGGAAAGAATAAAAAAAGAAACAAAAGACATCATGATGCTAGTGGCAATAATGTATTGCTGAGATGTAATTTAGAAGATAGAACGATAGTTTTTTTGGGGTGGGAAAAGACTGCGAGGGAAAAGTGTATCTTGGGAGTAGTAAAAAATACGAAAAGGTCTGAATCAGCACGGGTCAGCACTATTTTTTGATGACTTTTCTTCACACGAAGAAATAATACCCACCCCGGGCATTCTTTTGCTATTTCTACTAATGCTATCTTTTTTTTTACCAGCGGAACAAAAGTAATTATATTGCTCTCCTGGTCTCCTCGTCTTTTCCTCCCTTTTATCGAAAGTCCTATGATAGTCATCTAGTCTTCATCTCGTAGCTTAAAAATAGAAACGCTGTCAATTAATTGTCTCAACCAGCTGAGTCGGATTAAAGGAGAAGAGTTATCGTAACTTGGAGTGAGAGTGTAACTAAATACAAAGTATGGGCCAAGTGTAAGAGAGAAGTCCCATCTGGTCGAAGATGCTGAGGGATCAAGATGGCCTGGTTGTGTGAGTAGTGTGTTAGTGTTGCTGTGTGTGTGTGGAAGAAACTCCGCCTAATCCTCCATTCATGAGAAACTAGTCATTCATCAAGTTGTCACTTGACGTACAATGGAAACCTGATTGGATCAGTGTCCAGATGGGTGAAGGATTACTCTCTCTCTCTCTGTGCATTATTTTGAGATGATCTAGAATTTATAGAATGGAGAGAGAGAGAGAGGAGTGAGTTGGAAGTGGATATAATGTGCGGTGGTAAAGGATTAGCAAAGATGATTTGTGAAGTAGGCAATAGGCAATAATACACACACAGTTCAATGACAAGGGGGATGAGAGTGCTCTTGTGTGGTGTATAAAGTTGTAATTGAGATGTTTAATCCCTTTTGAATGGATCCGGAGCAATGCGCTTCCTACTACAGCTCCTATATATACTTCACTCTCGGCCCAATCGCAATGAATGAGTAAAGGAGAGAGAGAGAGAGGAGAGAGAGATGGATGGAAAGTAAGTTTAGTTTAGAGTGAGTAAAAGGGACCCCAAAAACTGCTTTTATTGCTCCACAAAGCAATCATTATTACTGTGTTTCAACCCCAAAGTCAATTCCACTCTTATTCACCAGGGAATTCTTCACTTGCTCAGCTTCTTGTTGTTCCTACACAGTCTCTGTCATCATCATCACTCACTCCCATGTCCAGCACGAGATTACACAAAAAACATGGAAATATCTACACAATTAAATGAAGCTTGGAAATATACTCAATCAGATTGATATCTAATAGA
The DNA here is from genome assembly GCA_034696625.1 of Isotomurus palustris. Classification (NCBI taxonomy): domain Eukaryota; kingdom Metazoa; phylum Arthropoda; class Collembola; order Entomobryomorpha; family Isotomidae; genus Isotomurus; species Isotomurus palustris. The sequence goes on along the minus strand of JAQGAD010000097.1, from coordinate 54,324 downwards.
AGAAGTCATTTCATTCAGTTCTATTTCGTTTTCAAGATTTGCTTTGTAGGAATTCCTATTCTAAATACTCCCATGTAATTCACTTTACGTCACTGATCTAAAAGTAAGGATTGCATAGCATTGAGGTGCGATACTGCAAATCATTGGTTAGCCATTGGGCCTCGTAAAACAGCGAAATTTTGCCGAAACACGTCTTAAAAAGCTCGTTTATGTCAAAAGTGGCCTTGATTTTTTCTGTGCAGTGAATTGCATCGAGTAATTCATGTTGCTACTGCTGCTACTTTTTATATTTATGTTCTATACTCTGTCTACTTCTGCTGCTTTCGTATATGTGAGTAATACACCTCCTCTGCTGTGACTGCACTCCGAGCTGTTGGTGTGGAAGCTTAGTAAGTACCACAATTTCTTGGCCTACGTGCTGTGATCTTAAATCTTAAATGCTGCTGTGCTGGACTAACAAGTGATTCTTGTTGCCTGCAAAAGGGTTCAACTTTTTAGTAATTCTTCTTTTTCTACGTGTGTCGTCATGTCGGTTTCAAACGCAGAGTTGTTCTCTTCTTCTTACTTTTCTTATGTGTTTCTTTTATAGTGTGCCTCTCTTTCTGACTAATACTTTATACGTATAGCGTAATGTGGTTTTGTGTCCTGGATGAATGTTGTGTAGCCTGTGGTTGCCTTGTCTTTTGAACGCACATCGTCATCATTTTTTATCCATCGTAAGCATAAAAACAGTTCTAGTAGAGAGAGAGAGAGAGATTGGACTTGTATAGCTTAGAGCTACTTCGTACACAACTTCTTCTTCAACGTCTCCTCTTATATAACTCAGAGATGATTGTACTTTCTCGTGTGGCAGGCGTAGGTGTGAGTCTCTCGGTCGTCGGAAGGAAGATGTTCTTCTTGGAGAGAGAGAGAGACGACGAGAAGGGAGCATTAAATCATGGCCTCCGAGGACTAAAACACGGCTCATAAATCAAGACGCGAGTGAGAGACTTTCCACCATTCCACAAAAGCAAAAGCTTCCATTTCCAGTCTCCTTATTATGGAGTGCTAACTCGCTCTCGCAGTCTGACTCTTCTACAAATGAACAGCAAGCGTGTACACTTATATAAGTTATATATTTATATTTATATACTGACGACTCTCATTGCATTCCTAAGTGAATGAAAATGATGCACAGGGCTTAGTATGTAATGATGACCAGCAGGCCACACCCACGGGCCTCAACAACTGTTGTCTAATTATAGAAAGGGGTGGTGGGCATCAAAGTGAAGTGGTGAATTGGAAGGAGTAAACAAAATTTGTTTACTTAATTAGTCTCCTGTGCCTGAGAATATTAAAGGAACAGAAGCCTTTGAGGTTGTCATCGCCTTACAGAACGAAACATAATTCAAATTAGGCAGATAAGGGAGAAGAGAGAGAGAGAGAGAGATGCCTTCAGTCGATTGTTTAAAATAAATAAAAGGGAGGAGGCTTGAATGATGAAGGTCCTAAAAAGGACTTAAAAAGAAAAGGGTTAAGAATGAGGAGGTTGCATGTGTACCCTGTGTTTTTTATTGTCTGGTGGTGGTTGTTAATGGGTTTGGCCCTTCAAGGCGCTCCTTGTTGACATCCTACACGGACTTAAAAAGCGCTTGAGATTTTTTAAAGTGTCGGGATGACTTGTAAGGAGAGGATAAGAAGTAGAAGGATACACAGAGAAGAGTTTAAAAGTATCGGTCTACAGTTTTATAAGATTTCAGATTACTTTGTGTAAATTGTACGGACTCTCTCTCTCTCTCTTTCTGTGTGTAAGTGTGTACTACTTCTTCTTCTTCCGATTCCAATCTAAGATAAATAACGACGTGCTTTCAAATTTGTTGTGTGTTTAGAGCTTTGCACTTCATTTGTGGTGAGAAAGGAGAATAAAAGGAATCGAAAAAACGGGTTTCAAATGGTAGGAGAAATGGAGTCCCTGATTTTTCGTGTTCTGTTCTATAGCTTCGAATGTATAAGGACCTTATTTAAGTTTAAGTACCCATCTCCTTAGACCACGGGAGGAGTTATGTCAACAGAAGAATAAAAAGTATTTAGAGGATAAGTGCTTAGTCTTTAATCTTTGAAGAGTTCTTTAATGCACTCAATTACATAGGAGTAATTGGAGTTTATGTCTAAATAGTCTAAATATTTGGGTGATCTGAACTTACTAGTTTACGAGCCCTGGAATACATTTTAAGTGTGTTGTTTTCATATTTTATTTGAGGAGAAAAAAAGTGCACGTACTTTCAACTTTTGATTGGATACAAAAAATGTAAGGTTAAGTGAAGTGCGAGCGAGGCTTTCACACGTTTTGATGTTAAATTGAGTTAAAAATCATAAACAGAGGAAATTAAAATGTATTCTGGTACTTTTCTTGTTCGGTTGGTTGCACCCACCTCTGCTGCGTGTTGTTTCACATAATGTGGATAGCTACTCAAGTGACGCTTACTTTGAGAGTTTGAGAAATGCTTTAGGGAGAGATGAGGTGCCATATAGTACATTCCAATTGCGTAGAAGAAGGAAGGAGACCGTCCATTATTGGTTGATCGTAATGTGTTCATGATGTTGTTAGCCGAAGAAGCGGAACTCTCTATAAAATGAAGAATTGTTCCATAGCCGAAATAATGAGACTTTTTCTTTCTCGAAGAAGTTGCTGGTTGTGGTTGGACTCACAAATCATGTACATGAGCCGTGTCGGAAGAAAAAGAGACAACTTCCACCACCACCATCGCATTTCTTACAGAAGAGGTTTCCAGCAACCAACAAGAAGGGTTCAAACTTGAAACCTCGTCGAAATCTACGAGAACCTAAGAGAAGAAAATAAAAAGCTGGAGGAGTTGTTTCGCAAGGAATGTTTTAATGAATGTATGTGTGCTGTTGGCCTCGGTGTGCGTACAAGATGAAGACATAAATCGCTTGTGGACGTGACAGCCCATATGTAAATGTACGAGAGACGCTACACGTTAAAAGATACATGTGTGTGTGTGTGTGTGTGTGTGTAAAGGAAACCTGGACTACACGATGTAATAATTACATGCAAAAGTCTATCATCTGAGATATTCATTGTGTATTGGGTAACTAGAAGGGTAATGGAAGACTTTAAAGTTTCCTATACACACTAACTACATAATAAATGTGTACAGACTCTTGTTCCCATTATTGTTTGTCCGTGCCAAAGGAACAAAAATGTTTGAAAGGGTAAAGCCATTCTTCAATATCGATGAGACGAGTAGTCGAGTAGGTGTTGTCTGAACAAAAGAAACTGTTCAATTCTTCTTCTTCCTCACTTGAAATGCAAATATACTTGAGAAATACGAGAGGAAGAAAGCCTCTGTTGTGTGGAATACAAATATCGTACACATTCACTAACATTTATTTGTTGCTGAGAGTGAGTTAAGTAAAGAGACCCCAACAGGATGAAAGTATGAAAGAGCTTTGGCATAAAGATGCACGGCATTTCTTGAGAGAGGGTGAATGACGATGATAATATTATGTAAGAGAGAGAGAGAGCGGAGAGTGGAGTGTGGTGATCGAGGTTGTTTAAACTAAAAGAGAAGAAGAACCCGAAATTCGGGGGGATTATCAATCCCAATTTTCCGCATCAGTTTATTCCATCCTGTCTGTTGCTTCAAATTATCTCACCCGGAATTCGGAGGAACATCCCTCTTTTGACCCTAGCACAATTACATGCCCTAACCACCACCAACATTGCCGATGATACAACTACATTCGTACATTCATCTCTTCTACTATTAAAGATAGTAGCTACCAGCCCATCCGTTTAGAATGCGACTAGTACACGGAACACGATCATGATGATCAACTCCTTTTGTTGAATGGGAGATGTGTACATATATGCGATATACGTAGGACGAAGAGAGTGCGAGAAGAGACACCATGCAATATATACCATCAGAGCGAACAAGAAAGGGCTTTTGATTCCAAAACTAAGAAGATTGTTCTTCTGTGGGCTCAAGCCCTGGAAATTTATTATTCTATTCAGAAACGAAACTTGGGTGGAGGAATAAATCTTTGGGCAATTGATACGCTTGTCTATTTTAAACAAAAACCTATTTGAATATCGTATATATTTTGAAAGCACTACACACACACATATATACTAAAAGCTGGAGATGGTATTATTTTTGTTGTGAGCAGGCGAACAGAGTGCATTACCCAAATGGAAAGTACAAATCTACAAATGTATGCATACAAATTGAAATTATTTTTATTTTTATTTTATATATAAAGCACATTAGTGTCTGGTAGAATTAATCTGGCCAAAGCGTGCAAATGCCGTGTCGATGATAAGCCTTGAGATTTGAGATGATAAATTGCTACCGAAAGATTCACTGGTGGTGGGGAACACAAAACTCATTAAGTCCCGTGTGATTAGCTTTTTTAAACTTTTAATGTCTTAATACTTTGTGTGAGAGAAAAATTATTTTATATTTTATAAGCGAGCCTATATTTATATTCTTTTACTCTTGCATTATTTGTTCTTCCTATTAGTGCTGGTGTAGTTTTATTAGTGTGGATTTATCAAAAGTAGCTTTATATTTATCAGCCAAGTAGTTGTACACTCGTGTTGGATGCATAATAATACACATAGTTCAACATGGCTCGAGAGCGCTTTCTTATTTAATACTCTGCTGGAGCACATCTGGCTAATCGATTTCTTCTGTGTGCATGCACGATAACAACATAATTATAACGAGAAGAAATCAAGATTCTAACTTATATGTGAGCAAGTTCATTTATTTTTTGGAGTTATATGGGAACACAACTCTCTCCACACCCTCAACGTATAGTCGCTGCTAGTTGTAGTCAGGAAACATTTTTCTTCTTACTTTTACTTGTTAGTCTTCTACCGAGAAGTTCCTACTGAGCCAGGTTGTTTTTTCATTATTAAGCAAAACCATGTGCTGGAAAAGTTTTGCTCTGCTTTGAGCTACACACAAATATAGTCTGGAGGAGTTTCAGCAACATTTAACATTAGCAGCAGTAGTACATCTGAAAACGTGTGTGTATAGTAAAGTGCTGGTGAAAAAGCAACTTAGCAATCAGCAAAATAATACGAAAGAAAACTTTGTAAGGGAATTTGGTAGGAAAAGTCGTAGTGGTGGGAAAGGAGCGTTGAATAATACTGTTTAGTAATTTTTTCATTCGGCAAGTGTTTAGGAAACTCCACCCAAATATTCTGAGCACAATGTCGTCTCTCTTTGGGAGATGAATTAGAGTGCAGAACGGATGATTTGTAACCTTGCTCGGAGCTGAGACAGACGCATAACTCATCTATGTAAATATTTAAAATTTACGTGAATCTGTCCGATATCTTAATTAGTAGGAGAGGTAGTAGGAGATGATGGGGAAAAAAGTTGTTCTATTTAACAGTCGTGGAAAGAGAAAGACGAAAATGGAAGTGTGTTGGTGTGGTAGGAATAGTAGAGTACTGTGGTTCACTTTGGATTGGTAGAAAAAGTCTGTTTCGTGCACAATTTAATTACACCTGCTTCCCTGCAAAGATACTACTACTATATAACTATTGTGTGTGTGTGGTGTGTGTGTGTGTGTGTGTGTGTGTGTGTGTGTGTGTGTGTGTGTGTGGAAGCAGGCAATGGTAAACTCGAGGAATGATAATTAAATGATTGGGAATGGGAAAAGGACGGCTTTGCTTCTATCAACCTAAATAATTATGTCCTCGAAGAGTCATCAAATTATTGTAGAACAAGCTGTTTAATGGATGTATAGCGGTTGTGTGTAAAGACTTTGCGTGCGTGGGGCTTTTATGATTAGGTAAAAGTTGATTTTTTATTTCTTGCGGGCGAAATTTTACTTGGAAATTTTTCGGGAACGGAAACACTCCTCCACTACACTCCTTCTTTTACTTCTATTTCCGAAAGTTACCTCTCCACATAATAAAATGGGTTTAAATTAGAAGACCCCTTGTAGGTTGTTGGAGTCGTAGAAGGAAGGAAGGAAGGAACTGGAGTAAGTAACCACAGGAGAACCTCATTATATTGCACTGCACTACCCATAGAATAAATTCGAGACATGGAAATGTCGTGAGAATTGACCACTTGGCTAAGCTTACATACATTTAGCGTTATTGCAACCACATTTCCTATTTCAAACATAATTAGAACCGATTGTGAATGCTTCTGTGAAGGAAGCTAGAAACGAGGCTTTCTTATTTTCCAGCCAAGAAGGATGATGATTTCTCATGGATATTTTAACAAGGGAAATGGTAATTGGTTTCGTAAAATAATTAGAACATACTTCATACTTCATACCGTTTCGGGTTTCGACTTTCGGAAATATTTCTTTTCGTTAGGAGAATTAGAGGAGGAGAAATATATTTTGGAAATGTCTAACATACATCAGCTACTAACAGGCAACAGGACGAAGAGGCTTGGAGGTTCATTTGTGGTTCTTGAGTGTAACTTGTCTGCGACTGATGGTGTTGCAGTTGCAGTGTGTGTAGCATGTAGAATTGTAGACTGACTGAAGTGTTAAATAAACTTGTTTGTTGTCTATAAAAGAAAGAGAGATGCGGTAAATGTGTGTGTGTGTGTGTGGAGATGCATGCGGTAGTAAACTGAGCTATAAAACATTTAGTGCTCGTCATAAAACGACTCTGTTTACTGTTCGGCGTTGTTGCAGCCACTTATTGTTGTTGAAATACGAGTCCATCTCACTTCATCATGACTCAATTACGCCAGAAGTGTCAAAGATTTGATGGCTGGGAGGATGTGTGTTCAAATAAGTCTTCTTAATTGCCACAAATGCGAACATAATTATCATTCTATTACTAAGCATTCAACATGCCTCAAATGTATTGTGCGGGATTTATTATACGAACAACAGTTCAACTTAATTGCTCGCAATTTCTTCCATTTCTTTTCTAGTCTCCCACAGCTGGAAACAACGACAAGCAGAAAGAGTAGAAGGTGTGTTATTTCAGAGATTGTCAAAAGGGAAGTGTCACTTTCTTGATGTGTTTTTCGTGGAAAACTTAACCATGTATTAATTTGAAATGCTTCTCTCAAGTGAAACTGAACGGATTAGTAGGAGCTAGAGAAGAAACAGTTTTTGAAGAATTTGCGTTCATGAGTTTTAGAGTTTTAGACTTTTAGAATTAGATAAACGAAATAGGGTTTGAATTAAAACACTCAATATTCCGAGTGGTGAAGAATGGTGGTGGTAGAAGAAAGATCTAAAAAGATTCAATTTCACGGTCATGCTCCCAACTCACTTTCATTGGAAGGCTTTTCCTTCCTTCGTCCGTGGAATAAAGTTAAAAGGATAGAGAAATACTTGCGTGGATATGCGTGTAGCAGTTTGTGGCGTAGAATAAGCAAACTCTATTTTGTATGTGTGTGTGTGTCCCCTCCGCCTTAAATTCGTAATTCGTAGACGGACCCCACAACCTCTTCGTGGAGAGAGATACCTTTAGGTCTTAATTTATGAATCCCTATGCACTTTCTCTCTCCTCGCGATTAATTACTACTTGGAGTAAATTTAAATTAAGAAGAGAAAGAAGTTATTATTGTGTGGGGTTGGGAAAGATAGGTACGGTCTTAGTAACGTAGTATATAAGTATATATATGAAGGAGGAGAGTAGGCAAAGGGGGAAAGTAAAAGAGTCTCTTTTGCCATAATTATAGGCACTCATGCCAACATTAGAATGTAATTAACACTCTCCATTCATCAACATTAGTCTGATTGTGGAATACGAACGAGGAGAAGCGGAGTGGAGACTCTCCGTTCCTTCCTTATTCTTCTTCTTCTTCGTCCGTAGTCTCAGTTTCGGCGTAGTCGTAGTCTGTGTAGACTTTTGGGAGAGAAAGAGAAATAAATTCGCTTGGAGAGATAATTAACAAAAAGCCTGGTATATCTTTTACCCATAAATCAAACCGTAGACTCCAACTTTTGGGGAGAAAGAACGCAGAATAAAAGTTTTTTGAGGAAACCAATGCAAGAAATGGGAGGAACGCGAGAAGAAATGAACAATAGCAGATGCTTTCTACGCTTCTCTCTCACATGTTTCGTACAAAAGTTGCACAATATAATACTTGTTTCGTTTAACAAGCCGACTAAACACTTTTCCTTCTGCCACACTACCCTTCTGGTGCAATTAATTAGCACCATTCATCATCCCACACTTAGTCAGTGTGATTGTTCATTTTACACACTTGAGGAAACGCGAGCACAGATGGTCAATGTGAAGTCTGTGAAAGGATGATACCTTTTTGTCGTAGCTCTCTCTCTCTCTCTCTCCTTCTGTAGTGGACTGCTGAATTGAATCCACACTCAAATAAACTGCTGCCCATTGTGCATTTCAATTAATTCTGTTTAATTGTTTCACATGCCTCAGGATAAGTAACGTGTGAGAGAGCTGACTTATTGCGGACGTGATATTTATTTGCTACACAACTGCAAGTCTGTTTGCTTTCCGGCCTAATAAAATACACCTTTTGAGTTTTAGTAACTGCGAATTAATTAGACTGGATGTGCTCAGGTTAGCTGGGTAATTTTTAAAGGAATTTTTAAGTACAAATTGTATGAGTAAAGATAGAAGGAAAGACATTGAATACGCAGAATATAAAGGATAATAATGTGAATTGCTTCATCGGCCATAAAAGAAAGAAAGAAAGCGAGAGAAGCTTAAGTTGAGCAGTCTTAGGGATGGTCCCGGTATAACTGTACGGTTTTACTTGTAGGTATCAGTGTTTAAGTAACGTAGGTCTTGGGAGTATAAATAGTTTGCGAGGGGAGTAAATGGATTAGGCAGGACCTAAGGTAAAATTGGACCCCATGGACAGTAAATCATGACACTTTTCTTAAGGAGGAGAAACGGGGAGGTTTGGTGTGCAGGAGTGTGTAACGTAAGAAGAGCACGAGCCACCATCCCTCAACCAATAAACTATTGCTTTTTAATCCCTTCGTTAATTAAAATTACCTCAGAAGAAATCCCGAACATGGATGAGTTAGGGGGCTGAGGGATAGTGTCCCTCAAGACGTGAATACTTTCTGCGTGGAATTACTAAACTGAAATGAAGCTGTATTCTTCTGTATACACAACCTGCAGCTACACATTATAGTTAAAGTCTGTTATGATGAGCACAAATCTGAGTTGGAAGTGGGAAATCGGTTGCCTTTCTAAAAAGTGGATATGCGAAGAGATACAAGTTGCCCAGGGAAGGAAATAGACAGAGACAAAGTTTGTGGTGTGGAAGATGATGATAATGACGTGATGATAATATCCTGATTTGCATAACAGAACTCTCTCTCTGATGCCAAAACCGTCTCCTCTCATACACACACACGTAGACTTTCTCTGCCAGCAAAAACTGATACTCTCATAGCTCCGTCCTACAACTGCTAGTCTCCTCGCTTTCTGTAGCGTCGTAAGAACAACTGGAAGTTGTGTATCGTAGGTGCAGAAAAAAAAATGTTTATTGCATTAACAGATGCAACTTGATGGTTATATGAATTACTTTGATTCAAGGACTTGAACTGATTTTAGTTATTAGAATTTAAACGTTACATTTTGCATGTAGGTTACTACTCATTACTTGGTTATTACTCATTGTGTCTAACTTGAAATCAATTCATGCGTACAGACGATGTTTACCTACTCCAATCAAGTTAAAAGTTAGCACTGAAAATTCAATAAACGGAATTGAAATGTGAAGTTTGAAAGTTCGTGCAACAAAATATAGAAGTGATACGGTTAGCTGTGTATGCACAATATTACAAAATTACGATTGCTGGGAGGTAAATTTGGGGAATTTCAGGAAATGATACGGGAAAGTGGTATGGGTATGGGGCGGTAGGAAATGGTGGACAGGGGTTGAATGACAGTGGAGTGTTGGACATGGAGGAATGAGGCGATAAATCTGCAGGGTCGGCCATTAAATGGAGTCCAAAGTGTCTATTAGATGAAGCCTGAGGATCAAAGGAATTCCTTATGATTGTATGAATAACTAAGATAAATGGAGTGCAGTGTGAGTTTGGGATTTGCAACTGAAATTCATCTGTTCTTCTGACTCATCTTAATGACGGTGATGTTAGTGATCTTTAAGGAGAGAGTGAGAGAGAGAGAGAGAGAGTTGGGGAAGGAAGGAAGGATATGCCCTAGCGGGGTATATTTTTGTTCGATGTGATTTAAGGCTTTAAACCGTTCAAAAGGAAATGCCGAGGTATTTTGGCAATGAATTATCAAACCGTGCTTGGCCCGGCGCCTGCTACACACCGAATGACACAAACTTTGTGCCCGACACGGAGCAAAAGCACGGCTCTATATTGCTTCACCAAAAGTTACTACACAGAAAACGGGTATAATCGGATTGGTGTGTGTGTGTGTGTATATAGTTTATATATATCTTGTTGCATAGCATAAAGCTGATGATGATGATGATGATGATGATAGCAATGGTAGTTTCGTGTGTCCCTTTCGAGCTCCTTGGTTGCTTCATCATCATCGAATTTATCCGAAATCGATGTGGGCGCAGTACATAAACCACACGGACTCCTCTCTAATCCACATTTTATTCACTTTTGATGATCATTCGGATTTGGAAACGCATGCAACTCCAGCAAAAATGTTTCTCTCTCTCCAGAACCAAAACTAAACTATCCTCACAGGATTTATGATGAAGTAGAGGAGTGGAAAAAAGTGCAGGTCGTTCTTAAATGACGCTGATCCCTGCTTTTCTTACTTTTCTTAAACACATCCAAAATCCACTTGATTTCTTTGCCAGAGATCATGTGGAAAGAAATAGAGATGTTAACGGGGGATGAAGCAACTTGATCTACGAACTATAAATCAATTGTACTTGTAAAAATAGTAAAATAAATTCTACTTTTCTAGATACGAATTCCAAAGATTTAGCAGGCACAATAGTTGAAGAAAATTAGTCTGGGAATTTTCGCAGCATTAGTAAAGTGTGAAATAATAATGGGCAACGAGGAAATTTGCTGGAATCTGATTACCAACAATGCTACAAACCAATTTAACACGTAAAATGCGTGAAACCAAAAGCAGTGGTTGTTGTTGGGTTATGCAGTGAGCCACGTCTGGATGCCAGCCTCCTACCTCCCATCATTATTATTTGGTCTTTTTGTGGTTCAATTGTTCTTCCTCAAAACTTCACATAAGAGATTTTTCTAATTTGTTTGAGAACAAGAATATGCTTAGCAAATGCCTGCGTAGCCCACATTACATTCACGGCATATTTGGTTTGTTGTGGATAAGTGGAAGGAGCTCAGAGATACGATGCATCGGGTTTAAAAAACTCTTTCTTTTCCATCATGTAATTACTATCTCACTCTCTCAGGGTTTTTGCACAGTCTGCTGACTCTCCATGCAATTATGGAGATTAGCATAAAAGAGCGAGAGAATTTTGAGCGTAGAAAAATGCAAGCAAACATGAAGGGAAAATGGTTAAATAATTGGGGAATAAATTATCATCTTTGCTTGAGGCAGTTCTTTGAAAAATGGGCAAGTTGGATGAATCTACAGATGTACTACAACTACATCCAATCGATAATAAAGTCAGTTGGGTTGATGTTATCGAGGTGACCTGCACTTACATCACTTGTGGAGACTAATCATGTCACCTCATTCATCACTCCAAGATAAGAACTGAATCAATGCATTAAGAACTGAGAGAATCACACACACCAAACTGCACACTTATGAGTTTTCTGGGCAGGTCAAAGGTCGTCCATTTCTTGTTTTGGGTCCTTCACTGCTTTATACATTTATTCCTCTCAACAACTCAAGGATAAAGCATTGATGATGACATGACTCTATATAAACTCTAAAGAAAACCTAGAGATACAACGTACAACCACACGGATGTAAATACATAAAGAACTACTCAAGAAATCTTGCAATACTTTTCGTTCCTCTCTCTCTCTCTCAGAAACTCAGAACATCTTGGAAGACGAAAGAGATCCATCCTTCTCTTCTATCCAACCCATTTCCATCTTTTTGCTCCTAATGGAATTGCTATTTTATTCTGAAAGGGTTAACCTTTCGGATTGTATTAGCAAGTCAAAACTTCCAAGTCTCTCTCTCTCTCTCTCTCTCTCTCCAATTCCAATTCATCCGAGTAATGCATCAGAGCATTTCTATTCCAATTTCATTCATTTGAATTGTCCTAGGCCATTTGTGTGTATATACAGAAAGTGAGTGAGTGTGTAGGTAGTGGGAGTAGTAGTAGACTAGCCTGTGTATATAAAAACTCTGTTGTACACCAGACGAAAGAAACTTTCTCCATTCTTCATTTCCAAAACTTTTCTTTTTTAATCCAATATTCATTCCATTTCGTTATACTCCCGAGTTTCTCTACAACTACCAGATGCAGCTTCACTACAAGTATAAGTAACTCTGTGGAGCACCGAGAGAGCCTTATTTTTTCATAGAGAGAGAGAAAGAGTTTGTAAGAAAGAGCCATGGATGTCTTCTACTTGCAGAATAAGAAGAGCGATGTCTTAGGATTTTAGTAATGGTGGTGGTGCTAGGAGTAGCAGTTGTAGCAGTGCATACTGTCTCGGTGGTTCGTGTGGGTCGAAGGGAGTTCTGTACGTGTGTGCTTTATGGATCTACACATGCTCCTTCATTCTTTTCCTTCACCCATAAATCCTCACACTCCACCATCCATCGCGACTCTCGCAAAAGAAAGGTCTTTTTTCTGGGAACATCCATGCGCTACCACCACCAAACAACCACACCCCCTCCGATAGGCACGTGTGGATGGCCCCAACCTTCTGACTGTTTCAAATCACCTTTTGAACCTCACCTCGTTCCACACCTCCCACTCCCACTGAATATTATACACACGTTCATATTGGGTGGAATAAGTACCATCATCATCATCAGCTCTCTTACTACTTTAATCCCAATATAATGACCAACACTGCCTAAAATGGACAGAGGAATAAATCATTCCTTTTTGTGAAAAAGAAAAGCTCCACTATTTTACACGAGATTCTAGCAGAATGGATGGACGTGAATTTCCCATTTACTACGGAAGAAATATTCTAGAATCTAGACGTAATTTGCAATATATGTTGCTGGTAGGCTGATGGTAGAAGTTCTATAATCTAGAAGAGGTGCTTATTGTTAGTGCTTGCCTGTTTCTTTAGCTCTCTGGAGTGTCATCATTCAGAGAGGGTGTGGAAACGAAAGTTAACTCAGGTCTAGAATTGAGAATAGCATTTATAAAATATGGAATGCCAAATTATAATTATAATAGTACGGTGGTGTGTGGGTTTAAAACCATAATGAAGTGTTAATAATAGATTAGCAGAGTTGGTTGGTGTGCTGCATAAAGGTTTACCGCACTGTGATGATTGTGATTGCTGTGTGTATTTCTCCGAGGAAATCAACTCACGGAAAATGATGTGAGAAGTGAGAGGAGTATGCGATATTTGTTACCGTGTCTCTCTATATCTGCAGCAGGGCCAGCCAAGACCACTCTTTATATATTACGTGGAGCCCTGAGCATCTTGGCCATTTAGGGTTTAAATATATATATACATACACATGTATATATATATATATCACGGGTTGGATGACGGTGATGGTGTGGTGTAAAGAGTGTAGAATATGTTGCTCGCTTACCTGTAAAGTAAACAAGAAAGGGAGGAATTTAGTTTAAAAATCTGGCTAAAAGGAAATGGGTTGAGGGAAATTGCTTTGGAGTCCTCTGGGGCTCAATAATTTCTCTTCACGCATTGGACGCAGGGAAAGCTGTGCGAGGAGTGAAGCAGCAGCAGCAGCAGCAGCAGTTAGTTTAGGAGCATTTACACATATGTGTACATGAAACATGAGAGGAAAAAATCCATCAAATCAAACCCTTTTTCCATTAGGCGAAGTAAAAAAGGAGTCTGTGGAAAGCTTTGGTGGTGGTGGTGGTGGTGGCGGAGAAAGTTGTCCAGTGGAAGAAGTCGAGGAGGGAGATTTATTGGTGGAGATAGAGAGGAAGGAGAAAGTGCGAGAGATTCGGAACGGAAATTTAGATTTGGTCCAGAGAGAGAGAGAGGAGAGAGGGAAGGAAGGCAAGGAGGCAGCCAAAAGTTGCACACAGCTCTGCACATGAATTATCATTTTATTCATCCTCCAGCACAAATTAATCTCTCTCTTTTGCTCTCTCTGGATGGAAACCAACGCAGGGTGGAATTCTGCAAGAATCTACTTAACAAATGCCACATTATAACTTCCTTGGCTAAGAATAAAGCAACTACCAGAATCGAGTGAAGCGTATATGTGTAGACTAAACAAGGGTTCACATTTTAAACAGTTTCTCCTCAGTCGTTACATGAGTGAATTTTGTAAGACGCATGTTAAGTTTGGTGGAATTTGTAGTAAGATTTCAATATTAAAATTATGACTATTCATTTCGTGAGAAATTCTGAAAGTGATGAATTTAGGTACAAGCTAGCTTTAATACTGCGTGTAATTCTACTGCAGCTCTGAATTGTACCAAAATTACTCTTCTATAAACTAATTTCGATTTTGCGTAACCTGTGTACACTCAGTCAATGGAGAGAGCGTATGAATTCATCACTTCCACCAAAATGGGTTCATAAATCTGAAATTGTGGGGATAAAAGGTTCCTCCTTCATTTAAAGTTTCGCCTAAGTAAGTTGGAATAAACTTGAAAAGTTTATAGGACATTGTGTGCATTATTCCATAACCCATCATGAATTTCCAGACTTGTCCTCGTGAGTAGTAACTCTACGTTCGTTGTAAACTCTCTCTCTCTTGGGTCTAGAAAGTGACTGTTCGTTCATTGTAGTGGATTGATTTCTCATCTCACTTGCATGCAGAAGAGTTTGGAGAAAGTGGCTGATAATGGAGTTGGAAGAGAGATACGGACTCTGGTCCTAAATCTGTCTAACTTTCTAAGTGAGTCTCTTTCCTCAGATCGAGGGACGATAAGGGTGAAAGAGAAGAAGAAAAAGTTTTGTCCACTACGCGAAGAAGAAGAAGAAGAAGAAGGGACGTCTCAGAAGTGAACGAGTGTCCAGTTAGTCTAAAAGGGACCTCGCAGTAGTTTTGGTGAAAGCAGAAGCAGAGGAGGCCCTGATGTAGGAAACACGAGATAATTCTGATTATGGTGGTTGTGCATTACATATGAAAGCCTGCCTGGTTGTGTGTGGAGACACATGGAGAGAGAGAGAGAGAGAGAGGAAAGAACAAACCTCCTCCCACTTTGGTCTGAAGCAGAATTAGCATTTGCCAAAAGAATGTGAATGCCATTAGAGAGAGTCTCGCGAATATAAATCAACGCAAATAAATCATTCTTGCTTGTGCTTTCATCCTCTTCTGGAGTCATTTCTCATGCGCACCACCACCACCACCACTAACATCCACCGACCAACTACCAACTCGACTTTCTCTTTGCTCCCGGATTTGGAGAAATGCCGGAGTCACCGAGAGAATAATTCGGGGAGGAAATGCTTCTTCTCAGCTCTCTACTCTCTCTTTGCCTCAACTCAACCAAAGTCTCTCTCTCTCTCTCGTCTTTTTATTTTTTATTCCTTTTTTACTTTTTCACTCTCTCAGGAAGAGGACAAATTTTCTTCGGCTTTCCGCACTCACTTCCTTTACCCGTTACAACTACATTTCTTACAGTAGAAAAACCAAAGGATAAAAATACATACATACACACACACACACACTAAAGTGAGAGACAGACGGATGAAAGAAAGTTGCGAAAAAAGACATTTCTTCAGAGCCAGTGTGTGTGTGTCTTTGCTTTGTGAAAGGATCGAGACTTCTGGGTTGCTTTTCTTTACAACTTTTTCCCTTTTGTCTCAGTGTCCAGCTGAGAGAGAAGGAGTTTTTTAAATGCAAAAATGTATGGGGAGAGCAATAAAACACTCGAGGCTATATGAAGGAAGGATATGCTTAAGTATGTGAGGGTATAGGTACACAATATATTGTGTCCGTAGACTTTATACTTTTTATAGATTAGTAAGCACAGAAGCTTTAGGTTTATCCCGGGTGTTCTGAACACCCTGGATTCCTCCCTGGCAGAATGTGTATGCACTTTCATACATACATACATTCATACGTTCACCGTGTGTCTGGAAATGGAAATGACCTATGGCATGAGCTAAAGGGCATTTCTCGTACATAATAAGAACCGACATTGGACTGAGTTACGTGACGCTTGTGGAATTATTTTGTGTATCCTAAGGTTCCCAATGTTTTATGTTCAAAGTTGGACTTCTCTCTCTCTCTCTCTCTCCACATTTAGTTTGGCACACGGAGAGGGGCGACTTTATATAAGTATACCGAAGCAGAGTTGATATACCCAATGCAAGTTGCATGCAATCCATATAATATACGCAATGAATTTAGCATCATCTACACAATCCACATCCCCCTAAATGTAATACCTTGTGAAGTCACTTATGCGTGTAATTCGGTGTGATATCATTGGTGAAATAAAAACAAGAAGGAGTGAGTACATTATTATGAGAAGGAGAGAAAGCGACTGAAGGAAAGTGGTTGGGATGGTACACGAAGGAAGGATGGATGGATGGAGAAATTCACCCGAGGAGTATTTTATAAATGCAGTTTCGGATTTGGGTTTTTCATGAATTTTTCCCTGCCTTACTAAGTCAGCTATTAAGTTCAAAGATCACGTAGTGCCCGTATCTTCCTTCATGCTTTTGTCCTTTCTTCCCTTTTCTCTTCTTCCTAATTCATCTCCCTTCCTCCTCCGCGTCCTTCTGCCTTCTACTATCACTATCTCTCTCTCTCAGTAAGCACACACTCACTTACAATAGAACACACATGGGCTGTGCACACAAATTCTGTCTCCCAGCATGGAAGGAGGATTTTCGGATAAACAGATAAAGCACCCTGTTCTTTATTTATAAGAAGCCATAAATCATCGTGAGTAATGGAGAGTCCGTGTCCCCGAAAAAATAAGTTGTTTGTCTTCATTCCTACATGCAAAGTGAGTTCGATTCAAATGCGCTTTCTCCTTTCCCTCGCATATAAACAAAACGTATATACTTCCATATAATATATATATTACATATAGGCATACACATGCACACACGAAAAGAAAGTTAAATTTAATCGGGAGACAGAGAAAGTTTTAAATTGAGCACGTGGGCAGCTGTTCTTCTCTCCCGAAGTTAAATTTATCTTGAACAAGTGTGCCACTGTCACCTGGAACCCTCGAGAGCTACGGGAAGGCAGTCAGTCTCTCAGTGAATGTAATCGAGTTAAAGTAAAAAGTAATATTAGTGTAGCAGACCCTTTCTTATAAAAGTTAAGAGGGTGGACAAAGAGATATACTTTTATTAACTCACTTTGCTTAATTTGGAACTCCAATTGACTTTCTCCGAGATACTTGAAAGCAGGTATAAAAATAAGACGCAGGGTGGAGGAGGAACACCGAAAGTGGCCTTTATGCAAATGAATTTTTGTTAATGTGTATCTGTATTTGTGTTTTATTAGCGGTAGATGATGGAAACAAACATGCACAGGGTTTCGGTATGCGTCTAATTAAAAGAGGAAATGTTGAGATTTCCTAAGGCTGCTTGTGGCCCGTACTAAAGGGTTCTTATGAGGGGCAGTCACGCAAATACCGACAACCTCAAAAACTCTTTTTGTCCACCCTCTCATTAGCCTCACGAGAGACTAGAAGTCGGTTACCTTCGTGAGGAGGGAAGGAGAAAGCACCAAGTGACTGGTCATTTAACGAATTTACCCGTTTACCGTGTGTCTACCTTCACCCGGTAATTTAGCCTTTGAATGGGGAATACAGTTTGTGTGCCTCCAGAGTAAGAAAATACAAAGTAACTAAGATGACCGTGGAAGGAAACTCTTTCTGGGAGTTTTATCCTAAAATTCAAACGGTGAACGGAGAAAGAAAGTTTTGGGGAAAGATTAAATGCACAATACCTCGTGAGAGTTTCAGGGGAATTCATACGAGAGGAAAGGTTACTTCTACGTTCACGTTGTGTGCTTATTATTAGTTTCTTCGGTTGTTTTACCGTTGCAGCTTGCCACGTTCTTTATTTTAGGTCTTAGATTATTAAAGAAAATGAGGAAGGATAATCAGAAGAAGGAGAGGGGGTTAATTAACCCTTTTCCGTAGCATATAGTAGAATATATTTGTTGAATAGAATAGCAAATGTTGTGGTGTATATGAGAATGAATGAATGTAGGAGGGAATTGTGTAGCTAAGAAATAACACACAGAGTTGCCTTCTATAGGAAGTCTCTATAGGAAGTTGGTGAAATAGTTTTGGTATTCTTGAAAGAAAACGGAGAAATAAGGAAGGTTGTATGAAGCAAAGAGAGAGAGAGAGAGAAAGTAGAAGAATAAATCTTAGAGTTCTTAATGGAGTTTTGTACTCTTCTTCTTTTAGGTTTCGGTCGTAGGTGGTACGAAGAATGCCCGGATGGGATGAAACATGGCGTCAACGGACACTCTTTCAGCCCGAATAAATTTCTCCACCCACCCACCCTACCGCCACTAGAACCACCCGAAGGAAGAGGAATACAAAGAAAGAGTTTTTTATCCTTTTGAAGCAACCACGGAACAAGAAATGTCTTCCGGACATCTCGACGACACTGCACACACACACACACAGCGAGAGACGTACACTCAGACTTATTGCAGACTCTCCTTTTCTATAACAGTTAAGCAATGGCAAGTGCAAAAGCTTTCTTTCATTGTCCTTCTTCCACGCAATATTCTTCTCAAAGAAGAATCTCTCTCCTACCCGATTTAAATTACCTTCACTTTCTCTCTCTCTCTCTCCATTCTATTCAAATTCTAATTTTCGAATTCTACTCGTTCGTCTACCTCATCTCCTCTGTGTGTAAGGGGAAACTCACCCACAAAATACCCGGGTGTTGTGAGCCCAAGAAAGAGGAAGAAGGTACTACTACACAGGCCACCACACGAATGAACAAGAAGAGAGAAAGTTGTAATAATTCACGATGAGTCTCACACAATGATATGTGATTTTAATTTAAACTTTCATTCGTTTCAGACAAACTCAAGGACAAAAAGGTAATTAATCTTGGAGGGAGTTGAATGCAGACAACCAGGTAGGTCGCTCCTACGTATTATATACTTTCGTGTATTTTTAACTAGTATTGTTCTCCCTCAGACATCCATGCATATTAAGAAAGTGAATGGTTTTTTGTTACTAATTGCACAACTACAGAATACCTATTACTATTACTACTATCTCCACCCTACCAACTATACTACCGTGTCTGTGCGATAAGATAAGGGATTACTTTTATTAATCCTGAGAGAGAGAGACGGAGTAATTTGGATAGAAAAACATGATTTATCTCTCAATTTAATTACATTTTTGAGAGACGATAGCAAAGAATGGGAGACTTTAGGTGGTCCACATTCACACTGGTAATTTGGAGATTGCAAGATATATTCGGATTCAGCTTAGACTACTCATGTTATATATTACGTTTTACTCTCTTCATCTTTTGTTCAGTAATTGCTGCTTCTCGTAATATCGTAATCTGCAGTGCGTTTGTGTAATTGATGTAATCCTGAGGAAATCATGTCGATAATGAAAATATTAAAAGGATAAAACGAATTGGGAGAAAAAGTAGCAAGTGAAGAGCTCTTGCAGTTATTTTTTAGATAGGAAAAATCCACTCACAGGAGACAATAAAGCTATATTTTTGGAAATTTCCAAATGTAAACATAAATCAACTCCAAAGAGTAAAGCACGGGAAGACAATGGAGTAATTAATTTACTGCACCAGACACCTTGTATTTTATGACAATGCTCGCCTTAAATAAAAAGATGAAAGTTTCCAAAAATATTGGATTCACCTTAACTGGTTAACTCGGTTTGATATCCTCTTGCTTTTTGATAACCATTTGAAGATTTTGATGATGACTACACAAACTACACTTCACTTCTTTTGATTAATCTCGCTAGATATAATATACGAAAAAATATATTTTCATATTGGTTATTCTACTCTATCCCATCTGTAATACAAATATGTATACTACAAACACATTTGAAATTGTGTAAGATTGAGTACCCGTTTGTTCAGCTTACTATTCACAATATAATAAGTTATTCACACACTCGTTACTTTAACACTCTTGATCAAGTGTATTTAGAGATTTAGCCGACTTAAATTAAATATTTAGCACCAAAAGAAGCACCAAACTTTTATTGTTATTGGACTGCAAGTATAAAAAATGGCGACTGATGATAGGGGAGAATAATATTGTGTAAGATCGAGTAGGTTCGAAATATATGAAAGTGTGGAGCATACGAGGGGAACCCTTCTTTCATTTCCATTGGCATCCTACCGTATCATATCGAGGGCCATTTTTACACACGATGAACATGAAGATACGATACTCACCATGTGGACTACACAGTAGTAGTGTAGGAGTATTATTAACAGTGTACCTCAGTTATTACGTAATCTCAGAGAGTACCCGAAGGGTACCCATCTACTCGACTATTAGGAATTTTTACAGCCCTTAAGGATCAGGAATTAGAGGAAGGATACACTCACTCACGTAAAAATAGAGCATCTTCCATCTTCAAGAAGACCTTTTTAACTCACCTAAGAAGACGCACTTTTAACATTCACCTAAATTTAGAAGAACGATCCCTTAAACACTAAATGGGAGCATCGTTCGAATACAAAAGACTGGGTCAAGTTCACCTCAAACTGAGCTTATCCTGTTGTAAAAAAGTAAAAAGTTTCCGCTATTTTTGGACAAAAAGGTATCTCTCTCTCTTGTCCAGCGTGTCGTAAAAAAGCAAGTCGCTAAGTAGGGAATCTGTTTAAGAGGATCGGACCCTTCTTATCTTAAGAACTAAGGTCCAGTAGTCCAGTTTGATCCTTTTGTTCGTAGCAAACGGATTTCTTTTGTTGAGTGGGTTGTAAAAAACTGTACTCCAGTTGCCACTATTGAGCTTCTTCGTTTTTTACTGAATCTTAACTGGATAAGAAGGTTGCTTAATTATAAAACTTTATTGCAGCCTTTGATTTTTTTATTTTTAGGAGAATCCTATCTGAGTTTTTTACGTAACAAAATCCACGTTGCCCGTGCCTCTTGAGAACTGAACTGACTGTCAATCAAGAAGCTGAGAAAGAGAAGGACGTGTCATAAAAGGAGTACTTAAGTGGAGCTACAGGATAAGTCGTCGTCTTTGGTGGTTTGGATTTTGGATATCGAGAGACCCTTTCCAGTAGCAACACTTTCAATAGGTAAGTCCATTCAGTTTTAGGGTTGTAATAAAAATAGTTAGGCACGACGAGTTCCATTGGTTTCTATTTGTAAAATGGGATGGACAACAATAAAATTGTGTCTTGTTTGAGTCTCAAAATTAGACCAAGAGTTATTTGTAGGGATTTTTATTGCGTAATTCTACGCTTAAAATTTTGTTTCAAAATGGCTAACAGTCTGTCTTGAGTTTTAGATCGTGACAGTCCTCACAGGAACCAAATACAAGCAAAGAAGAAATCTACTAATAAGTTCGAAATTCACTTCCAACGAAAAGTTTAGCCTGGCGTGAGAGTGTTTCCAGGAATAAATAGAAATTAGAAAAAGTGCCATTCGCTGTGTAGAATAAAAGTATTGTAAAATTTGGTGCGAGAAAAATTTGTGTCAATTTGTGTTTTGGACGAAATAAATAAAAAATAAATTGGATCTGATAAGTAAAAGGTAAGAAGAAGTTTTTTCCAGTGTAGCGAAAGATTTATTTGCTTTTGCTTGGCTTATCATCATTTACGTTGGGGAAAGGAAAGAGTGAAGAGAGACTGGAAAGTGGAAACCACACACACACGTTCAACATTACAATGTACAAAACAGGATGCGTTATCACAGAAGTTTGGGTTTTTTGTAAAGAATTTTCAATTTCACAAATGAGACGTCCTTCGCCCTGATTAGATTAAGTTTGATTCATCCTTTCCATTAAAACATTAAAAAGAGACATTCTTCGATTCTTCGTAAACACTTTTTCCAAAATAGGACGGGAATTACAACACAACAAACTACAAAGCATTAGTTGTGGGAGAGATCTTGTGCTTGTGCACTCCGCACACAGGAGAAAAAATCTACATTTCCCTGCCAAGAATCGACATTCAGCATTGAATGGTTAATGGTTTGTTGGCGTTGTTGGCCAGGTATTTTATAATTTAAAGGAGAGCAACTTTATGTGCATAGAAATAGCGACAGACATGGTGCTTTACATTTTACATTGTGAACCCCCAAAAAGCAACCAACCTCAGCTTTCTTTCTATCTTTAGAGAAGTTCTGCCAAGAAAGCGAAAGGGTTGTTCTTGTTGGTTACACACTTTTGAGGATAAATGGCCCTAAAACCCTGTCACAATTCTTCATCATCAAAATTCCCTTCGTATTCTCTCTCTCCGTTTTTTAAAGCTGATTTTTGTCAGAAAGATATTTCACATTTTCACATTTTCAGTTTCCTAAAAATACTGCTACCCGGGATTTTTGTGGGTGGAGGTAGAAGGGAAAAATAGATGGAAGTATGGAAGGGTTGCTGTGCACACACGGAACACGGAGATACACAATGTTCGTGTTGTTGTGATGAGCTGACCCGTGAGGCATTCATGATGGATATCTGGAGGAGTGAGTAGAGTCTAAGCACCCAGGGTGACTCTCTTATCAACTCACTTCATAACGAGTTGTGACATTTCCAATTTTCTCCTAAATTGATGGCCATTTTTGCCCGAGTCGATCCATCTCCTAAGTCCCTGAAGAGATGCAGCCTGAGAGAGAGAGAGAAGGGGGAAGACCCGGTGTAGTTGCATACCGATGATAATACCGGGTAGAATGTATGGAGGATATCATACAGACGGAATTTAGAATGCTACCCGGATGCTACCCTCTCTCTGTGTGTGTGTGTGCTTTCTTGTCACAGCTGCAGTCTTAAGAAGAATCTTCAAACTTCTTCACGCTCTATATATCTCACCCCAAGAAGAGGAGTCTCTCATGAAGAAAGTGTTCTTTGTATTCTGGGCACAGGAAGTTGAATAAATCTGCTGCAAATCTTTCATCTTCGGGAGTTACACACACCACACATACACACTCACTCCTCCCACTCGTTTCAAGCTTCTGTCCTCTACTTTATGGCAGTGTAGATTCCTCCCTCCTTTCCTTTCGCCAGGCTTGAGAAAGCAAGTTTAATAATAAGTGGAGATATGTATTACATATATATAAGGAACTCTACGTCTACTGCTACGTCTCTAGTCTCTGCCTACCCGGGTTCTTTTGCACCTTTCATACTTTCATACGAAGTCTTTTTCGGAAATTCTACCCAAATCCGTACACAATGCGTGTATGCCTACAGTCTCGTGATTCGGCATGAGATGGATGGATTTAGAAGGTTATCTTTTACAAGGTCTTGTGTCATTATGCAAATGAACTAAAAAAGATCCATTTTAGGAGAGTAAATTATTGCATGTGAAAGCATCTATTCGGTGGTGAGACTCACCTCGCCCTATTCTTGTCTTTTCGTCTTGAGGAGAAACGCAGGACTCTCTCGCTTGTATCGAGTGTCTTGTGTTGGATCTACAAGGCTACTATTAAAGGAAGGACTATAAGGACCTCGTGAAGAAGACAGAAGACACCACGCCAGATTATAAGGAAACTGCATCATTTGCATATGGAATTGATACTTTGGAGGAGAGATACTTTGGCCTAGTGTCTAAAATATTTTGTGTGTGGTCCTATATAGGGAGAATAAGAAGCTCTGTGTGTGTATACTTAATCAGTTAATGCATTACGTCTTAAGAGTATGCGTAGTTTCTGTATATATACACACCTCTTCCTTGTTTAATTTTTAATCCAAAAGTGCAAGGATTAGTAATAGCAGAGTGAACTCATCTCGTTGAATAAATGATGAAGGGGTTATGCAATGTAGAGGAATGGTAGATTGGTGAACTCGACAGAGTGTATAATAATATAAAAGTATAATGCATGTGCTTCAATATACCATCGTACACTAAGTAGATTGGACAGAGAAAGAGTTTGAAAAAAGCTTTGGACATTCTTCAAGGCTGTTGGATGTGTTTCTAGTTGACTTACTACACACACACACATTGCTAACTGCAAGCATAATATATATTACTAGACTGCTTGCTAGCTGACTTGTTTTTCCAGCCTACACAAAGCAAACCCTCAGAGATGGATTACTCGTAGTGAAACATATTCACAAGAAAGAGTTCCTTCTTTGCTGGAGTTGGTGGTGCAAATGAAACGAATAAAAAACTTGCTCTCTGCCTGGATAGAGAAATAAATCTTCAAAGACTGGAATTAAATCTTTAATCCAATCAAATGAACTGGCAACTGGGTGCTGCTCAACAGCTCAAATATGTTCAGACTTTAGAGAGGCTGGCTGAGATGTCCATTGTACTTGTTTTGTGGTACTTTGGCCTATTCCACTGCTTACTGCTCGCTCTAATTTAGTCATTGTTATTCGTGTGGAATGATGATGGAGGAGCCTATTGCAATAATTATTATTCCTCCTCACAGCAATACAATACGTGAGTGTATTTTTGACAAGGAGTCAATCCATCATTTTAGTACACAAAGGTCACAAACATACGATGAATGTTGAGTGTGGTGTATTATTCAATGACTGTGGGCATATTAAACGAAATAAAAAATATTCTTCAAGAAAGAGTTCGTTGGAGATTAAAGTTAAGAAACATGAGCGTGAATTAAATACTAAAATGCTACAGGCTTGACTTCAATGGGAGTTTGATTTGACATGATGATGATTTCACATTTCACTGCTATCGGGTTTTCCACCATATGAGAGTTCTCGTGTAGGCTTATGTATTCCGTTCAAGAAAGTTGAGTTGTGTCGATGGTCGATATAAAAAAATTGAAATCTCTCAATCGAACTCATGAATCTTTTGGAGTCCTTCTGGAATTTAGGGCTCGCTCACATGAACAGAATATAATAGAGTTTAATCGGTGCGGAATATATAAGGACTGGAAGCATTTCGTACGTGGAATGTGCGGTATAAATGAATATTAAGATATGCTGGAAAGTTGAAAGTAGCAGTAAGTAGGATCAGTAGTAGGATGTGGGTGTGGAAGTGAAGATGAGATCGTTAGTTGCATGGCTTCCAAGTGTTATCACTTGCATTGATCTGTTCACGTTCAGACATAAGCCCTATTATCCATATTGGAAGTTATGATGCATTTCAACACGAAGAATTAATTATTATTGATAATTCCATTGAGGAATATTTCGGATCAGGATTTCATTGATGTCAAAAATAATACTCGAAATGTTCAGTAAGGACAAACCAATTAAATTAAAATTTAGATCGAGAGCACAATACAAAGAAATAATTGATAATTACTCTCTGCTCATTTAAATAAAGGAACCATTTTGTTTGAGACGTAAATTAAAACTACTTTGGTACTCATCCATATGTTTCCAAAATCACCAAAATTATTATAACGACTGAGAGAATACATTGAGAAAACTAAGAGGTACAGTGGCAGAAACTACGGGAAAATGTGAATAGGGATGAAAACATAACGAAACCAGAAATGTGAACTCTTAATACATCTGTCAATTTTTTCTTTGAGAAAATGTCAATCTATCTCGCTCATCATTAAGAAGTAACTTGGTGTCCAAATTAAATTTAATTGTGAGATTGTGTTATGCATAATGAGATTGAATTCCACAACAAAATACCTTCATGGAATAATGACTTTGAGTTTTACGATGATTGTTAATAATATTCAACTTCTCAACTAATGATTATTATTGTAGGAAGAATTAAAAGCTGTGCCTGATATTCCTTAGGATGCTCCTATGTCATTGTAGGTACATTTTAATAGTTCGGTAGTACCCTTCGGAGTGTGAAGTGAACCCTCACAGCCACTTGTCACAACATCATAAGCCTCCTTCAAAAGGTGTAGGATTTTGATTAAATGAAGTGTGTGTTAAAACGAAGCATATATTGGGATAATGAGTACCTTTTTGTTTTTTGGTTGAAATGACTTTATCTCTTTGTATCTCCATGCCCAGAACATCCGTTTATAATAGCATAGCAGGACTCAAAGGAAACTCGTTGATTCTAAGTAAGTAAGTCGATGCTTTCCTCACGATATCTCAGCTTCCATCTCTTTCTCTCTCTCTCTCTCTCACTCACATAATATTCACAAACTATTTCTTATTGTGTGTACACTTTGTTATTACACTTCATATTGCATTAGTTCCCGTCATACTTCAAATGAACACTTAAGAGAACTCTCATATTATGAATGTGTGGACTGAGATAGGTTTCCTCCTGCATATATGAACAATATTAAGGCCAATTCACTATCACACACCGTCAATCATCTCTCCTCATCCTTCCTTCCATGCCATGTAATTACTCACCTAATCATTACTGGATGGCCACTACAACTTCTCCTACTCCTCCTTCAACTACTTTCAACTTTTTACTCCGAGTATTCCTCGCCAACTATTAACCTCCTCTTTCAGACATAATATCGCGGTTTATAAGATAATTTTAAATTAAGAAATTTACCTTCAAATGACTATTACATAATATCGTTTTAATAAGTGTGATCGAAACAAAAAGACTACTAAAAGATGGCCAGGATGATGTGGTTGTTAATAATGAAATCCACCCAACCTTCCCAACATACACATGAATGTTACAAAACGAGATTTTAATTTATGGCTAAAACTATGTTTACTACAACCAAGCTCACTCGTCTGTGAAAAAGTAAAAGAGAGCTCTATGTAATGTAACGCAATGTTGAATGTCTTCATTGAGCAAAATGTTTTCGTTTATGAGAGTTATTGGTTGAGGAGATAAAGAAAGCTTAATTAATAACGGGAATATCTGTGGGTTATGGAGAAGAAGTATTATAATAGGCTCATTACCATAATTAAATTGATTAGAAGGGAGAATAATGAGTGGAGATGTCATAAAAGGTGTGGGTGGGGGTGGCTAAGGTAGGAGCAGTTGAAACTGGGTTTGTTCTGAAGTCGTTTAGGCCTGTGGTTCATTTGCTCGTGGCTGATTAGTTTGACTAGCAAGCAAGGAGCAGTGAAGTTGAGGATGATGCTGTATGGATTTGTGGATTCTAGTTCGGTTCTCAACTCAAGTTTGTGGGATACCCGAACAAGTCATGACATCATCAAGTTTGTAGCCCGCCAGTTGGGTTATTCTGCCTACTGCATGTCCAGGGTGGACAGTGTTTACTTTTAGGACTTAGACCAAAACCCGAACCCGGGTAGAAATTAGGAATAAGGAATAGTTCATGATTTTGCCGATGCATGCTAACTTACTGCATTCTAAATATGCACTTTTACTATGCATGAGACTTTGATTCATGAATTATCACTTGAAGGCGTAAGTCTGCCTGCTTTCTTCGTCTATTTAATTTTGAATTACTTTATCTTCTTATGTGAAACTAAAGGTGTTTTATTGTGTTTGACATTGAGAAGATCTTTAATAATTGAAAAATACATATAATACCTACTGCATACAATGACTCACAAAGACCTCAATTTTCAATAATCTACATTTGTTCAGAAAGCAATTAAACCTGTCACATTATATTTATATTATCTAGAGTTTAGACGGATCATTCATCTTGAATTTAATGATTTTGAGGGAAAAGAGTGGAGCCTGATAAAAATAGATAAATCGGGAAATCTACCCAGGTGTAAATTGACTAAGCTTTTCTCACAATAAAAATGTAACTCGAAAACCCTAAATTCATTGAGGATGAGAGAGAGAGAGATAGACAAGGTTTAAATAAGAACGAGAGACAGAGAGGTGGTTGCAAGAGAATGCAGGTGAGGTGTGTGTATGTATATATGACACCTATTAGAAGCAATAGCGTTGTACGTCACTCATGACATTTGTGTCCGGAGCGGAACGGGCTACGGGCACGCAAGCTAAACCCTACGAGAAAGCATTTTTCGTATACCAAAGGGAAACAAGCTTTAAGTATTGTTTGGCAAAGCTATGGCAGGTCTGATGGTCAAGACTCAAGAAGGAGCGGATCTTCATCATCGAAATTCAACGATAGAAACCGCAAATCGCTCGAGAAATGCTTACAAAGATGCTTTACTATAAAGGCACACGGTGAGGTGATAAGACTCGTTCTTACCTGAAAAGTAAAAAAAGAATTGGAGCATAAGTACAACTGTATTTCATTTGAAGTAGAAGTTGTGTTTGTATGTGCAAGTTTACTAACAATAGTAACATCGTGAAGAATCGGGTAGAACATTTGCCATATGAGGTTATGTATTAATGTACGGCCCTGGATTTCAATAAATCCGTTTTTATGCTGTGTGTAGTTCATAGTTGTGTGAACTTATGTGGTCAAATAAATCGAAGAGAAATTATTATTATTGAAACATTTCATGTATTGCAACTTTTACTTCTTAAATGAGACTTGTGTTCAGAGAAAGTTGGACTGTAGGTTTATGGTTCTGTATTCTTTCGATACTCTTTAGGACTCCCACACACACATTGTGTAAGCCCAACTGTTGGTTTTAACTTAAAAGACTCAAACTAGACTTTCATAAGGATGTTCAGAGCTTTCCTGCTATTTCCTACTGAGTAATTAATTAATCTCTTCTTGTTCAAATGGATAGATAGTTTTAGACGGGATTTAGTAAAGAGTAAGAAGTGGGAAGACAAACATACACGGTCCCATTAGTCCTCAGCTTACTTAGCTAAAGGCATATGTGTGGTATGGACTATATTCCATATACACTATATACCGAAGGTTGCTTAACGTACAGTTTGTTATTATTTGAGTGGAGGAATCCGGGTAGAAGAGGATTTAGATGGCACACGATTATTTATCATAATTTAGGCATTAGTCGGACACTTTGAATTCCCCCGAGGACTAATTCATCTTGTTTAATAGGAGACGCTACATCCTTTAGCACCTGCAACCTGAGCTTCTACCTAAAAGAACTCTGGGTGTGTGTACGCGTATATACACATATCACGCGTATAAAGTTACGTGTATTTCTACTTGCTGCCTTATAACTGTTTGTGTGTAGAGTAGCGTACCCGGGTATTTTACTCACAGAACAAGTGAATGTCCACCCTACCCGAATATTAATTAAGCTCATTGCACATTAAAGTAACAGTCAAAGTCATCAACGTGATTGTTTGTCGGGTATAAAATTATACTAATGGGCTGAATCAATACACGTAACATTTACTCTTCAACACATTCCCTTTCAGTTTAATTATCACGGAGGGAAAGCTCATAGATACTTTTACACTTTTACTTTGATGGGTATCGTACGGAGGAGAATGCATATGGATGACCTTTGACATGTCACATACTGCCAGATAGGTGAGAAATTTATTCATAGCAGTTCGTGAAGTGCTGGTTGGTGTGTTGGTCGTTTCGAAAGTCTATCTCATAATGTGGTCAAGTTTACACGTAGAAATTACAACGACGCTGGGTGGAAGTACAAAGTAACACACACACAAACTCTCTCTCTCTCGTCTTCAGAGATACATTCCATTTCCTACATTGAGCAATAAATCTTTCAGTTCGGACATATGATATCTTTACTATTAAAAGTTGACGGGAATTTTTCCACTCCACCCGGGATTTATTCGGACTGGGTGATAATTTATGGACATTTTGTGCAAATCTTTCCACTTCCCCCCTGTTTCCTTTTTTTGTTCTGGGATGAATTTTAAATCGGTTTGGTTTAGAAGAATTTACGTCGTACGTATAAGGAGAAGAAACTGGGAGAATAAGAGAGAGTGTGGAAAGTGAAAAGCACCTCAAACTTTGGGTTAAGAACTCTAAGAATACACGAGAGACATGATGTAATGAGAGATGTATGCAGCACCAGCACCACCAAGTGATTTATTGCCTTTGTGCCAAATATATTTTTATTTTGTACCCTTCCACTGACGCTTCTTCTACTAATAGCAGTTGTAGTTGTTCAGTTATGCAAAAATAAGGAGACCTGAGTTATTTGCTCAAGACTGTGAGTTGAAATAAGTTGCAAAAACTGCATAAAATGATTTGTGAAAAGTGTACGAGGAGAGGGCAGAGGGTCAAAAGGACCATTAGTCAAAGAAGTAATTGGCAGTGTGATTTAAATTGGTTGAGAGAGGAATGAAGTCTTGTTAAACTCATTAGGTGATGATATCTCTCTCCAAGAGATTGAGACGTTAGAGAGCCCATCACGAACTTCATGAGAAGAAGACAAGCCCAGTTTAACCCCAACTGCCCCACCCACTTTCGTTCTTCGTGAACATTTACATAATTAAATCATATGAAGGAAGACTTGGATGAAGGGATGAAATTGGATTGAAGAATAAACATCAAATTATTAAATTATGGTGGATCTGAGAATAGTTGACAGTGCGTAGGTATTGAGTATATTTACTAGTTGGTATATTAGATTGGTAGCAAAGGAAATAGCACCTCTGCTATAAAGAAGTAGTTTTGTAGCAGTCGCGAATTTCATATTATTGCTCGTAGTGATGCCTGAGATGTGTATCAGAGATACTTGCCTCTCACACATAATATATTGAGTAGTATACATGTGTGTGTATATGTTTATGTGTGCGTGGCTGCCCGGGTTTTGTTTTTTATGTACTGGCTTGCAGCTAACTACACGTTCTTTTTATGAGTCTTTAAGTGATCGTAAAGTTGACTTTGATGTGAGCAAATATTGTTGTGTCCCACACCACGAGTACACACCTCTGAAATAAAAAAACTTTATGATCTACCACCCTCCAGGATAATCGTGAATCGAGGTAAAGGATTCATTCACTATTTCAGGGGTTCCAACTTTATTTGCACGCAGACAAATGGCACCTGAATAAAATGCATTTGCCCTTTTCCCTGTCTATGCTATGTAAAGTTTGTTTTGTTATTTAGCATATTTAGATTCGTATATATCACGTCTTGTGATTTCTTTCTCAGAAATATTTAAAACTACTTTCAACCATGCGTTTAATTTCCAATTCATCATTAGTCAGTCCGACGTTGGTCATTATAATTTCAAAGTGCAAATCTTCGTAAACTTTTACTTCGTCGGTAGTCAAATAACGGAATCTCTTTAACATTCCCTCGGAATCATTTGTACAAACTTGACTAGGCTACTAATATTGATGACGAGTCTCGACCAATCTAATTTATGTGACTCATTTGTCATCTATCACGACAGTTGCGAATTGAAAGGTGGTTTCCTCCAAGAAATATTGTCTGTATGATGAGTATGCGAGTCTCACTCTATGAAAGTAAAGCCAACTCGGTTAATGCATGTGTAGAGTGTAGAGTATATTATAGAGTACCCCAGAATTTCATTGAGTATAAGCGAAGTCTTTGGTAGACGGCATTTCACATATCTATGACGAGATCAGCACACTCTTCGCCTTAATGTGACAATTTGTCAAGCAGCCACCACCACCTACAGAGCAGTGTCGTCTCCTTTTTTGAGCACAAACTTGTCTCAAAACTTTTGTTGTGTGTCCTATTTGGACTGAAAAGACTTGAGGACCATAAGATTTATGTGCAAAACCCTACTCGTCAGTCAGCCTTTGCATGTACATTGTACATCCATCCATTCCAACTTTTTATTTAATACGTTCCTCTAATCAAAAAGTAAATCAATCTATACAGAGATATATTATATGCGTACCTACACACTGGCCCTACTATCGCAATCACTTCTATGCATCTTTGCAATCCCAGTACATACTCATTGTGTAGTGGTCGTAGTCCATTATTGACTTGTTTTTCAATCTGCGTGTCTTCTTATAGCTGCATAAAATTTATTCATTCTTCAAACTCTCAAACTCTCAAAAGTCAAAGGCATCTTGTACTTGTAGTTCGTACAAAGTGGAAAGTTTCTCCACTTGTTCTTGTGCCATTGTAAAATGGAGTGGAGCATAAATCTGTTTGGATAATTTATTCACGAGACACTGTGTCACATAAAGGGAATCTTGATAAATGAGCGAACATAATTCACACACATTTTACTTCTCTCGTCGATAATATTTATTTACCCTGTGACTCCTCAAGCACCCACTAATACTACTACAGACTTCCACCACTACTCACTAACGCTACTACTGATGTGAGAGATGCATTTGGTCCGTGTGGGTCGTCCAATTGAGAGCATAATATATATATATACCATCTTTTAATGAGGTTCACTGGATTAGTCGGTTGGAGTGCAATGCATCATGATGAAGAGACTTCCAGACTACTGAACACATAAAGCCTGTTGTTGTACACACTTAATATTGACTAAGAGGGTGGTTGGTTCCCAATAAACATTTACTGGTAGATCTGGCATGAAAAAGTGCAACTCTACAGTTGCAAATGCTGAAAGCTTATGTTATTATGACTCTATGCTGCATACTCGGCTTTCGCTAACTCATTGCTTATCGCTTCCACCCTTCTGCCGTATATTAGCTAAACCCTCACGAGATAGGAATCTGTTGATCGACGAGGACAACAAGAAGCAGAGGACCCTTTGGGATGGCAAGGTCGCTCAAGGCTGGAAGAGTAAGGTAGTGCAAGGGCCATAACAATACTAATTACAATTACCATGAGCATAAAATCACGATGACTGGGACAATGGACACTCAACTCTTATGTCACTCGCATTCAATGATTATTATCATCACTTTTATTGCCCCTCAAGACCTACCAAACTATTCTGATGCTGTGTGGAGTGAGTAGAACTGAAGCTATACCGCGCACCACTTGTCGTGTCTCGTGTGTGTATCAGTTACTTTCATACTCGATATAATTTATGCACGCCACCAGAAAATGAATAAACTAAATCATCACCATCAAAGAAGTACCACCAAATCTATTGTAATTCAATATACCACCAACAGAGTTTTTTGCAAGGGTAAAAAAGATTACATATGCATTTTTAATGGGGAGAGTGAGCTTCACTGGAAAGACAGGAAGTCCCGGTTTCATTCACGTAAGAATGAGTTAAGCTTAAACATTTTGTACATACTTTTGCAGCCTACAAGAAACATTCTTCTTTAAGGGGTAATAATTAGTGGCTTGAACACAGAGTGCCACTTGACACGCTATGATTGAGTCATTTGATGCTTTTTATTACGGGTAAAATAATATGTAATGCGGGTCTTTAGATATGTATACACATATATGTATTTAATGCTTATGTGCTTGTGAAATTGAGACACAAACATTCTCGTCGTGGTACTTGTATACATACAAAGCAGCTCTCAGACCTTCAAACTCCTTCACAACTGGACAAGATGTTTGTTGCAATGTAGATGGTAACTCGACTTTAATACATGGATATGTCGAGCCAGATTGTGTTCTTCTAAATCAATACATCCTCCAGAGTGTATATATATATGTATGTAGTAGCTATATAGCTATATTATTATATGACATACACATGCACACTTCTACTCTAAATAGTGTTGTAGTAACAAGTACTCTCAGTACAATAACATACGAGAAACTTGTACGAGAGAGAAAGAGAGTGAATGTGTGTAAAAGTTTTTTATTTGGAAAGAGTAAAGAACATTTGTCACACACTGACTCTCGCTGTAATTGATCACATTTGGTAATTGTTCATTGATTAGATTAAGTTCAGTTCGCTTTCTGTGGTCTCTTTTTACCCGGGTATGAGAGTGCAACTACAGTGTAGGTTGAAGAAGCCGTATAACCTCACACACAGATGTGTAGTAGAGAAAGGAACTAGTTTCACTTCCCGATAGTTTCAAGTGAAATCGGGCAACAACGGGACACACACACACACACA
Source organism: Isotomurus palustris (assembly GCA_034696625.1). NCBI lineage: Eukaryota > Metazoa > Arthropoda > Collembola > Entomobryomorpha > Isotomidae > Isotomurus > Isotomurus palustris. The sequence goes on along the minus strand of JAQGAD010000097.1, from coordinate 20,479 downwards.
CATACAAAAACGGAGAAGCAAAGGGAGGGGATGAATTATGGGCAGTATTTGGTGGCTATTCCATCATCTCATCGCATCGCTCGCATACTGCCCGGATATTCAATCTAAACTGAGAAAGCAATATTAAAGATCATGCATGATAGGACTTAGGAAAGTCCGGTTGTTGTGGTGGTGGTTCCCCTTATCCCCTTCTTCTTCACACACAACTACCCGTGTTTCCTTTTACACTTCATTCTGATACTAATGTGTGATGTTGCATTTACTTGCTTGAGTGCGTAATAAAGTGTCATGATATAGTTCCTTAAAAGGTTCTTAACCCTTCCCTCTTCTCTAAGCTCCCTAAATGTTTACTATTAAATTAAAAATGCAGTCCATTATGTCAATACTCTTTAATTGATGCGGCAGGCTTTTGAGCGAGGGTATTGGCATACTTTTATTTTCTGTAATCGATACGAGGTGCATTTAATGTTCTATGCAGAATATACGAGGGGAATAAAGAACCACATTGCATTCGTCGTACAAGTGTGTGTGAGTAACTGCCTTATTGGCCTTACAGGCTTGCAGACGTAAAGACTGTCTGGGTGTGCTTATAGAGCTTTAGTTCGTTCATGGAATTATAAAAAGTCCAAAAACTGCACACCACTCGAAGAACATAGGCAGGGAGTCAATTAGTTGACATTACAATTGCCCATTAAAGTCATCACACTACTTGGCTACTCACTCAGTCAAGTTTACTATGGTGCGTCACGTCGTGTAAATCAAGACACCTCTTTCGCAGGCAAAACAACACAGCAGCGCTTTGGCTTGCATGTGATTTTATAGTTTCGCATGCCGTACAGAATGTCACATGAATGTCCTCTTAATAGTTAGTTAATTACAATTAAACGACTTAGGGTCATTTGTCTACTCAGGCTCTATTCTATTATGCCTATACTCCCTTTGTTCGTGTTAGAGTAAATTAAAGAAAAGTACAAGTTGTTTCTCTATTTTAGTATTCTGTTCACACTTAACAAACAATGGATAAGTAAATGTGTGCAAAACTGCAATATTGTATTCGCTCATTTAGTCACTAAAGAACAAGTACATCCATTTACTAAATTATTGTTGAGTAATTAAGATAAGAGGAATTTTACATGGTGTTGCACATTCATGCACTCACGTGGACTCCTATTTATTTATATGGGTTACGTTACTTTTTATATTATTCTTTTCTGTGCGTATTCCAGTTGCCTGCAATTTCAATCTTTTTCTTTAAAAAATCTCAGCTGATTAAATGCAAATAGCAAGATGCATTTTTAATTGTGAATTTATTCTGATAAGTAAAGAGAATTCGAATTTTTTAACGATAGTTTCAGAAAGCATCACGAGATAAAGAAAGAAAGAAACCCTAAATCTTAAAGGAGATACGCAGATATGCATTGATTTCATTGAGTCAGAAAGTGCATACATTTACATTTTTTTGTGCCACTGCCATTCCTGACTACAGCATCCCAAAGGAATCCCACCTCTCATCATCACATCACATACTCATTGAATGATGAAAGATGAAGTGTTATACAAAGTTGCACTTAAAGCCTTAATGATACACAATGATGACGATAGTAGATAAGGATACAAAAACAATGTAACTAGGCTTTACCTTGAGACAGTCCACCAAGGATAAATAACCTTTGTGGTGTGTGGATGGTTCGTAGTTCGTATAACAATAAGTCTCGAGTATCGACTTCTACAAATATTTTAGTACGGTTTGTCTTACAATGCCTCACTTGACTGTGGCTGTGTGTATGTGTGTGTGTGTGTGTCGAATTCATTTTTCTCCCTAATTGTTTGCTCCCTATAAGTGAGAGAAAAATGTAAAATATTTCATGTGTCACAGTACATTCAATCCCATACCTTCTTCTTTCTTACGATTGCTTATTGCTTTCAATTACATCTCGCAGACCATTAAACGCATTGCAAAAATGAATTTTTCGATGAGATGAAGAATGTAGTTTGGAGATTCGAATGTGTCATTTGGAGATTTCTGGCGAGACTGAGGAATGTGAAATGGACTTCTTCTAACACTTTTCTATGTGTACTTTGTAACTCTGGCTATTGTGACTCTCCTACTACCTCTAGTATCTAGTGGTGCCCATTACCCGTGGATACTTTCCCCTTAAACTGCACCACTACCACATTAAGACCAATCCAGGCAATAATTCGAAAAGATATCTTCCAGATAATCGCATAGTTTCTTCTTTTATTAAAACACCCTGAGCAGAGTGCAAAAGCCCAGTTTCATTGTGACATTGAACTTGAGTTTGTGCAAAAAAGTGGTGTCTCGGGAGGACCCATAACCGTTTATAGGAGACTCTTAAGAATGAAGAGAGTCAAGTCTCAAGAAGACTCTTTCAAGAATAAGACTTTTCTTGGAAAGAGAGACTCAACAGGATAGAAAGCACCATACACACACACATACACATAAAAGACACACAGAGAAATATATACAAGTCTCGTTTCTTCTTCCCTGAGCTATCAACACACGCACTCTTTTACTGAGTTCTTTATTATTGCTCTCGCTTGCAATTGCAATTTCTTCAAGACAAATCAAACTATCAAAGGCAGTAATCTATGACCTCAACAGTCGTCCAATAATCTTCCAATCAAAGTCTCTTTTAGGCTGAGATTTTACCTGAGATTGCATTGATGAAGTGGACTGGTGGACACACGTTTCGTTCTTTCGTTATGCTCATTACTTTGTAAAGGCTTTATTAGTCTAATGGGCGATAGATTGGAGTCATAAATCTCCCAACAAATTACAACCTTCTGTATATAAATACACGAATGAGTACATACATTAATACATCCATGATGTTGGTCTCTCTCTCTCTCTCTCTAACTCTCTATACAATACCGAATATAAATGTTCATGGAGAATGAATTGTTCTGTACAATAAAATACCCGGGATTCGGTTCAATATATTAAGCAACACAACTTGTAAAGTTATACTTGTGCTGTAATCCCTTTCCATATAACTTGTGCTTTGTGTCTGCCCACCTATTCTTTTATACATGAGACCTACAGCTACACCTACACTTGTGTACGCTATGGTTCGCTTATTAATCTACAAAGAAAAAGTTTCTCAACAAAATCCCATCCATCTTCATAAATTGGGCTTCCTTCTGGGATATAAATCATTTCTCCAGTTCCTACATGATTCCACCAAAACTCACAGAGCTACTCACACAACCTTCTCTGGCGATTCTACTAATTACTCTTGTTTCCAATAAAATTCTATTTGGTCCGTCATTTGTTGATGTATCAATTTTATTTGAAAACTCTGAGTCTAGATGCAGTTAGGATATTATGGAGGCAATTGATTTGTTCTACCCGATGCATTCACCGATGAGATAATGATATGAAGTGTGTGTTTGTGTGTGTTAAAAAAAGGTAGAAAAACGGAAAGTGTATTTACCTAAGTAGGACTGACCTGCAATGGCCATCCAAGGGTAGAAGGTGTGGTTGGCAGACTGCTGAAGTCCCGCAGCGGACGCTTGAGAAGGAACTCCGACTCCGTTGTTGAGATTGCAGCCCGCAGCAGCGTTCCACGAGCTCAGAGATCGACTTGGACTTGTGGGCTCGGAGGGGTGGCCTGGTGTAGCATATCTTGCGTCAGGAGTGCAAACGGTAGGTCTGACAGGAACTCCTCCGGAACCACCCCCACCTCCGGCACCCCCACCTCCTCCTCCTTGACCTCCCCCACCCCCACCACCCCATCCGCCTCCGGAGGATGGAGGTGGACCACTCAAGTCTTTGGAATTGCTGTAGCCATTGGAATCGGAGGTTTTAGAAGGGCATGGCTCCAACTTGTACCCAACTTGGGCTGCAGAAGCGTCCTGGGCTGAAGAGTAAAGCTTGCATGCAGCTGCTGTAGCGTCGTACGGGGAATCTTGAGGGGCTCTTTGGTGATGTTGGGCATAAGGGCTCATCCCCAGTCCTATCGGAAATCGGTACGACTGGTCTGCCCCACCCGTAGGGGCTCCGTAAAACCCTGACTGTTCGAAATACGAGTTCATCATCTTGAACTAAAGGCTTCTTTCTTCTTCTTCTTCTCAACAACAACACACAAGTAGAAGTAGGAGAAAGTTGTATGGAATCGGAGAAAGCTTCTCGACTCACGCACAGTTTGCACACACTTCGAATGTCTCACTTCACCCCACCAACCCGACTTCCCTGTTCCTCACTAATAATATACGTGTTATTAGTAAACACCAGTCAAACAACACACTCCTCTCCTGCCAAACTGGGACACGAATTTAGCGACGCTTCCAACCGAATTCGGAGATTAATTGTGCCGACCATCGCGAGATGAGATCAAACAACAGTGATGATCAAGTTCAACAACACGAGAGATCGAGACTCTCTTTGTTTTGGTTTTGTGTGTGTAAAGCTTCTTTTTATCTTTTCACTCGGCAATTCTCTTCGTCTTCTGCTTCTCCAGTTCTCCACAAACACAACTTCTTCCTTATTCACTCTTCTTTCTCCAGCTTCTTCTTCTTCTTCTTCTCGTATACTTTGACTATTTAGAGTAATTCAGTAATTATTATTTTATTATTTCTTAATTGTAGATTAACTAATGACTCGAGTATGTATAGCAGTATATCTCTGTATTCGTATACTTCGTTGCAACTAAATTAAATGAGACTCCGGCTAAACCATCTTTGCGATTTTCTCTTTCTTCTCACTTCTCTCCACTAAACAATTTTATTGGTAGGTCAAGTGACACTCACTTTAGTTCATTTCTCTCCAAAGTTTCAAAAACCACTTGAGACTAACTTGCACAAAACTTTGCACAGGTTTTTGCAAAATTGCAAAATGTTCATGTATACGGTTTGTCTTGTAGTGAGTGTCACACGAATTTTTATTTCAACTCCATCCAATGTGTCAATGGTTGAGATCAGATTTTATTTTTATTTTTATTGCTATAATTGCATTTCAAGTAGGGGATTTTATATTTTATATATTTCTGCAGACTGCAGATGAAGCTTCAGAAGCAGATTCTAGTTGTATGAAAATGTATGCACTTTTTGTAAGTTTGGGTTTGGTAGAATTTCAGAAGGATTTCAGAGGATGTTTGATGCGAGGGATAATTTTGGTAGTGATTTCGAAATATGAAATGAAAGAGAGAGAACAGTGAGACTTTCTCTGGATGAAGTGAGAGGGTGAAAGTGACTTGTGTTGTGGATGGTGGTTGGAGGGCGAGTGGAGAGACGAGAAGGTCTGCACGTGAATGTGGTCTGAGATGTGGACACGTGTGTTTTTCTGTCCACCCTGCACGGGAGGGTGAGACTCCAGTCGGTTGTGACGTCACTGGGACCGCCCCCACCGAAACTCAACCCTCTCACTCTCAGGACTCTCATCTCCGCATCTCGAACTAAATCCTTCACTCCGACACAACTCCAACACTCTCCGAGCGACCCACAGTGGCTCAGACCAAAGACTTTTACCATTCAACTCTAACATACATAGAATCCACTTTAGACGCGTCCAAACAGCCTTTTACATTTTACATCTGAATCGCATCCCTGTCTGCAGCTCTCAAGGCTTTAGAGCCAGTCTATGCAAGCTTTTTTCTGGCCTGGAGTCTCCAAATTCTTCCCTGTAATGTTTAAACAATCAGGTTATGAAATGTAAAGCTCTTTAATTGATTCGAAGATAGGATTACTTGGATAAAAAGACCAAAAGATGTGTGGAAATTGAATGAAAGAGTTCCATGGATTTTTATGATTTTTGGAGCTAGTTTAATTTGGATTTTGGATTGAGAGCAGCAGTACAGCTGAGAACCGAGTTAAGATGTTGGTTAGTATTTGAAGGAGGGGGAGTGGGAGGGAGGTAGCTGTGAATATTTTGTATGTGTGTGTGTGTGTGTGTGAACAGAAAAGAGAAGCTGTCATTTCTTCAGACGGAGTTACGTAGAAGTTAGGAGGTTTTGAATATTTGCCAGAAACTGAGGGTTGGTTTGTTGGTTGGAGTGAAGAAGTACTTGTTTTGCAAAGATCCTTCTCCTTTACTTGTACGTTTATTGTCTCGTCATCAAATAAAATGAAAATGCAATGGAATGGGATGCACACACAGTGGCTCGTGTTTTTTAATCGGGTGAGAAGTAAAAGTAAAACCCCTGGTGGTTCGGGATTTTACGAGCTTTTAAAAGGTTTCGCTTGCTGTTCATTTAGCTTGTGACTACGGTAGATGAGACTTTTGGAATTGGAGGAAAGCTTCACATGTACAGAGATTCAATGAAGATGAAGAGACTAGGATGAGATGATCGTGTACAAGTACAACTGTGCAGTCATCAGTTGTAGTAAATGGTGCTGGTAGTAGTGGCACTTTACTTATTAATGGCAAGAATGATGGAGTCGTAAAATATTTTATGAGCTTGTAAACTCTCATCGTAAACATGCTAATAATCTCTCCATCTACTAAGTCCCTATTGCACAACAAACAATTCAGTGTCTATCATTCTTGGATTCCTATATAGTGTAAACAATTATTATTGTCAATCAGTCTGGTGTCTGGGAATCTTTTATACTTTTAATCAGGAATATTTAGTTAGATTACTTTTTAACGAATGCAATCTACGTATTAAGGTGACCATCGTATAAGCATTATTTACTCCCATTTAGTTATTTCAAAATTAAGTATCGATTGAGATTTATGAATTTGAGATGGACCCATCTGTCATAATTTTATACGCATTTTAATGTTTTAAAAAAGCGTTCATTTGTCATTCTCAGTATATTGCTTTTTGGCTATCTAGCAAAATGTTTCGAATTGCAGACTTTTTAAAATTGACTTAAATACAATTTAGAGAATTGAATAATATTAGCATGCAACTTAAATAGCTACAAAATCTTGACTACGTTTGAAGGGAGCTTCGAACTCCATCTTGATCTGCCATGTGTGCGATGAAAATTTATTTGATTTCCCATCCGATTTAATCAAATCTGAGAAGACAAGTAGCATCTGTAGGAAGTGACAGGGAGAAGATAGAACAGAACCATACAACAAGTATTTACGTTGGCGGATGAAAGGAACTCCAAGTGGAAATACACAAAGCCATTTGTTTCCCATGTAAAATGATCGTAAAACAAGGAATTTGCTGTCGCTCTTTCTCTTGTGTGTCTTGCTCTCCCTATTTAGCAGAGGGTTTTATTAAATTACAAATTACAATCTACTTTCTGTCTGAGTGACAGTACTAGCCGTCAGTCATCCGGGGGTTTTATAACCCCTGAGGAATTTAATACCCGCTTTGTGTCTGGCGAATACAGACATTATTTTACCCTGAATAAATATCCGTGAGCATTTACCAGCTTGTAAATCTCTACAAAAGCTTCTCAGAGGAGAAAGGAAAAAACAATAATCATGATCAACAATTGGGACTTTATCCTTAGATGATGATGGTGATGCGGGTCATAAAATGGAAGCGTCGGGCATCAAGAAAGAGATGCGCTCCCGGTTTTTAGCTTACTTTTGTACACAACAAACCGTGAAGAGGAAATATATATATATATAGTGGATGTTTGTATCTCGAGTGAGGACTGTAGTTCGGATTAAGATCCCTCAGCTAGAGAAATGATTATTTTGTGATATGTAAGAAGAAGGGATTTTTTTAAAAAGCTCTAAGTGATTTCTACGCTTAAGGATAGTGTTATGATTATTCCCTTCTTCAAGAAGAAATTGCCACTTACAGTGCTATTTTGCTGGGGAGAAATTCTTTACGAAATTGTAGTGCAATGTTAAAAGAAGTGAAACCACAAGAAAGTATTATGTGTAGCAACAAGAAAGTAGTTGAGCTTTTGTACCAAGTTTAGTTGTGCTTGCAGTGCCTTTTTCTGTGCTTTTCTTGACTCGTCAAGTGTCTCTGTATGTATATGCCTTTGCTTAAATATATTACTCTCGGGTCTTGTAATGTTGTATAAAGCAGACGAGTGGAGAACTAGAATACCGTAGTTTTCTACTGGAGTTTAAGGAGCAGTCTTTGTCAAGAAGTCCAAAAGTGGACAATTGTAAGACACAGTTGAAGACGAGTGTGTATCTCGGTATATGTTACATATATCTGTAGCAGTGAGTGAGCACTGGTTGTTTGATAAATGAGCTTATTTATGACCCCATCGGGTCAGCTTGAAAACCACAAGCAAGTACACACACAATAAATATAACATTCACGGTGGAAATGAATAGTACTGTGTTGCGAGTAGGACGCTGGAAGTGCCGGCGAAATGTCTCGGTCCACTTACATCAAAATCAAAGGTCTCATTCATTTCTGACGAAATCTTTTTAAAATGACCTGAGAGCAGTTTGACTTGAAGAAATGATACGAGGACAATCATGACATGATGATGTGGAGAATAAGGCTTTACAAAGAAGGAATAAGAATGCTAAAACTCTAACCAACCTCATCCTTTGAATCAAATTACATCTTCTAAGCCTCTCTGGTTTTTTGGGAAGGTGACTCTTTAGCTTTAGCTTGTCATTGAGCTACCCTTAATTGAGTTCAAGAAAGAGAGAAAGAGGAGGTGACACTTTTCTTAGAGTAAATTGTCAATTGTGATAATGATTGTGTCCGCACTTCAGGTGGAGCATGAAGAGGCATTTACGGAAGAGGAGATTCATTAAAAGTCAATCTTATTCTTGAGGATAAGGTAGTGTGTAGTAGTGTTAGTGTGAAGTATAAACGGGCAGTTGAGAATATCTGGAGAAGTGGTTACTACTGCAGCAGAGAATGAAGTAAGCAGCGATGTTAAGATGTAATGGAAGTGTAGGGAGTGGAGCAGACGGGGCATCATGGATCCCGCACACCCACATTGGCTCTCCGTTCCTCCAGTACACGCTGAGAAACGGAGGAAGCCATTAAAGCGAGTTCAAGCGTAGGATGAATGGAAATCAGCGACTGGTTATTATAGATTTACATCTGTTGTTAACTTAATTAGCGTTCAAACTAAATGAATCGCAATCCATGCAGTTCTGAGTTCTGATGCATGTTCCGCTTAGAAAGAACCTCAAGTTTGCATTGAAGCTTATACAATTTTAACAGATTTTTCTTTCATAAAGATTAGCTTCCATTTTACTCGTTTAATTATAAATTCATCAGGAAATGCTATCAACTAGTTTCAGTTAACGCTTCCCAGTGAGCTGTACAATATAGAACAACGCTAATAATCGAGCTTTAATAATCTTGAATCTCTCGAATAAAATATACTTACAAGCTTAGTTTTAGGTGGGCTAGTTATCAGAATTACGAGAAATACTTGGAGGTTTGTGTTAGTAATTACGCTTTTGATAGTTTGCTCGATCTGTTTTAAACGTAAGAATAATTGGCAATTTGGTAACGTTTAAATAATAAATTCCCCGGACGCGGATTAATTTTCTGTGCGATATCGTTTGAAGGAGTTTGAGGGACATTAAATGAGATAAGAATGAGTTAAAGGATTAGGAAAATAATGATTATTCCGAAGCGTGTACGTATTCGTAGCCATGCGTTTGGACCTCTTGCTATTTCTTGCTCCATTTGGAGTGCTATTGTAGATATGGATAGAATGTCAAAGGTCGTGTAATCTGTGAGTGTAGTGGGTGTGTGTGTGTGTGTATATACGTAGTGATAATAGTTTGTAGTGGAGTTGTCTTATTACGAAATATACCTATATATTGTATACCTATATATTGTATACCTATAAGTTCGGAAGCAAAAGCTTGAGTATATTGAGCAGCCTGTGCAGTGGAGGCTTAACTTTCTTTGCACTTGCTTTAGGTTGGCTTATAAAGAAAAGATGGGGAGAAGAAGAAATCGATGGAAATGCCCACACCTGGGTATGCGCACCCGAATTCGGTGTATTCGGACATCTCTCAATTCCCAAATGCGCACACGAAATTCTGTAACTGTAAAAGCTCTTCGCAACTCTCCTCAGGCATTTGGTAGATATGTAACATTGTACAAAGTACAATCAAAATCTCAGAGATTTCACATTTTACATGCAACTCGAGAAAACTCTTGTATTTTATTTAAACGATGATACGAAATTGTTGGTACTGCTGGTGGTGGTGGTGGTAAAGCCAAGCTCATTTCCCGTTTGGAACAACGAACGACTCGAACGAGTCTTCTTTAAGTTGAATCTCTCTCTCTGGTCTTTCTGTGACTGGATATGCGTGTTCAACGTACGTACGTAAATGGATAGTGGAATGTATGAAAGAGAGTCTCGTCGAGGAGACATTTCCATATAAAGTGAGATCACTTCTCTCTTGGGCAGCAGCTTCTTTGAGCTCAGCATGTCATAAGTCATGGCATGAAAGTCCAGGCCCAAATCTGGTTAGAAGAACGATGACACAAACATAGAAAGAGTGAATAAAAAACTTGTCTCTCCACACTACCAGCAGTACAAACAGTATGGGAGAAGAGAGTCTAACCGATAGATGAACATGTTAAAAGACAGCGAGTGTCGTATCAAATTCATCATCTCACCTTCATCAACCATCCCTCTTCCTTCCTCTTTTACATCGTTCATTATGATACTCTAAATCCTCCAAGCCTTTTCTTCATTACTTATGCACAGCTATCTGGGTACTTGGTATGCGTGTTAAAGCCGGAAAGCCAGGTGGTTGATTTGTGACCTAATTTTTTTCTCCTTTGATTTAATTTTGAGACTGAAAAATTCAAGTGCACTAGAGAGAAGATAGTTTTGATCGTAATGAATAGATAGAAAGACAGTTTAACTGATAAAGAAAGATAATAAGCTTTTCTAGACGCTTTTATACGAGTGCTGAGTGTAGGGAAGGAGGTGAAATTGTGCATATGTATGATAACATGATAGCTGTAGTTTAGTTTATAAGATGCTGAACATTCAGAATTTCAGAGGCAACCTATACAACTATACACACACACGTGTATGCCTTTTCCTTTTAATCCAACTTCCAACTCTCGACTTCTAAAGTTCCAAGTTGTATTTCTAGTTGACCGTGATATGCATACCCTTATACGTCTATCAGGCTGAAAGAGTTTTTGGCCTTGCTGCTGAGCTACAGTAGAGAATGTTTTATATGAATCGAGAATGTCTGAAAGTTACTCTACAGAATTCTTTTGTAGGATTCTTTTCTGTGGCACTCGAAATATGTAAAAATTATGACAAAACGGGGAGAAGTGCTTATCTCATCTACTGCGTGGTCGTATTAGGTCCCCCGTCACAAATTAGGAGACAAGTCAGACTCAAGAGTTAAACTATAAATCGTCATTTCGGAGTTCTTTGGACACATGAAAGTAGAGAAATGAGATACGGGATAGGCCTGCAGGTATTTGTGAGTGTGCATGGACAACATACATAAATGCAAACGGTGATCAAGTGGAATAGTTGAACATGTTGTTTCGCCGTATGTAAAAATTAAATTGGTAGCCACCAATGAAAGTAACAAGAAGTCCACTGTTATATTTCACTTCTAAAGATCCAGATCAGTTTTTCCTCTTTCTTCGGTTGAAGTTACGAAAATTCTATAGGGAGAGAGAGAGAGAGGCTACATAGACTCACTGCAACTTTAAGTTGAAGTTGAAGGCTCACAAGAGTTGTTGCCTTGATTGTGATGGATTCCTTGTGCTCTCTCTCTCCTTAATGGATTTTGTGAGTCTGAGCGTGATTCCGAATCCCGATAAAACTCTAAGAGAGTGGGACGGACTGTGTAATTAATTTAATAGCTGCCTTCGTCATTTCTCTTGCTAAAAAATGACGAAAAGAAGTTGAGATTGGTAGTCCCGTTTCCTCTCTCAACCCCGAGTAATTATGGCTTTTGCTTTAATCCAAAATCGAAAACGCTCGTGACTCGAGTGTACAGGGTGTCACACATGCAATCACCCAATCCATCAAAGTTATTTTGAATTGCATCTTAAGTACAATGGGGAATATATACGTTGTGTATTAGGCATTCACTTAATACTTAATACTACTAAACTTAGGGAAGAAGAAGGAGTGGATAAGATTACTCTCAAGCCTCAAACGTCTTCTTGACTGGTTTTTGACTGACTCTTTAACAGACAAAACTACGAATGAAAGTTCAACCTATACAAACTCTACAAACTGGACAAGGCTGAAGGCTGTATAAGAATGATGAATATAAAACTAAGTGTGTAATGTGAGGATTGATAAAGCAGAAAAAAACTCGTCAAACAAGGCAAGTTGTGGTTTTGTGTGTGCAAAGCCAAGAGCGCATCTCTCTCGTCCATAACAATTGACTCAGTGACCAAAAAACATTTCTTATTTCTCATTCGCTCTTCATCCTCAACCAATTAAATTAATTGCTTCCTTGGCCATTACATTTATTTTTAATAAACGCACTTTTTAAACTCGTCTTTAAACAAAATTATGTTTAACAAAAGTGATACAACAGTTAGAGCGGAGAGTGGAGTGCTCGAGTGGGATGATTATTAGTATATATAGTGGAAAAATCTTGTTGAGCTTTTATGTAATGGGGAAAGTACGCGGACTGGTAGTTCTGAAGTAAGTGGTAGCTACTTTTAGTAAATGGAAGAAGTACTGATAGCTGCTGCTGCTGCTGAATGTATGTGTGTGTACATACGTAAGAGTATTAGAGCAGTGGCATTGTGCAATAAGGAATAATACTTTGAGACCAACGGCAGCAGCAGCAGCAGTACCAACAGGAGAAGTAACGTTGAACGTGTACAGGGGCACACGAAGAAAAAGGACATAATCATAACAATAGTCGTGATATTGAAGAGTGCTGGTAAAACAATGAATCTCTTCATTTCCCTAATCTTAAACTGGTCATTTGAGCCACAGTAATTGTCAATTGACATTGTTGTAAAAATTATGATCATTTGGATGTGATGAGATGAGTGAGAGAGTGTTAAAAATGCATTACTTGAGTTGTTAAAGACGGAGGGTAAAAAGGGATGGATGGATGGATGGATGGGAGTGTATATGGAAGAAGTGTGCAGATTGGGAATTTGGGAAGTGTCAGTCAGACGAATTGTTGTGTGAGTTGCATCCTTTCATATGTATATGTGTGTGTGTCTGTGAGTGTGGAGGAGCTTCTCCGATTTTGTATTTGAAATATTTGGAAGAGAGATGAGGAGACTAGAAGACTTTATGGGAGGCAAAGGGAGTCGTAAAACACAAGGAGATGGCCTCATTAAACTTTTTACGACAAGTTAAACGCTCTTCAAGTAAAGTGAACACCTTATGTATGACTAGAGACACATTCGTGGAGTATGTTCAGTGCAGAAGATCTCTTCGTCAATGTATCTCTGTGACTATACACTCACACGGGCATAAGGTTATCTCTCTGTCTCTTAACTTCTTATAAGGGAATGCGGCAATGGTGATAATATGTGCGTTTTAGTAGCTTTAGTACAGCTTAATTAACTTGTTCCTCATTGACGAGACTCTAAAACTTAAGAATGATTTAACTAATGGCTGTCCCTTGTCGAGACTTCAGCAGGACACTGAGTCATGCTTGTTACCACTAGAAGTTTGCTTGGAAATATTATCAGAAGTATTTTTTATTGATTTAACGCATAATTATGTGAAGAATTGCTGTAGAATTTTTCATAATTTATCTGTATGATGATATTTCGGTCTTAAAGGTAAACTTGGTTCTTTTTAAATGTCCCAATGGCATTTCCCTTTCATTCGACTGCTGGTGAAGTTCACTTTTTACAGCCCAAGTGACATTTTGATGAAAGGGCAGCCTGGAGTTAAAGTGTCAATCAAAATGCCTTTACAAAACATCAGTTCTTGTTGGATGGATGTTTAGAAAAGGAGACAGTGTATTTGATCCTTCCCTTTCACTAGAAGGTCTCCTTTCCTGAAGGTTGAAAAGGTGTGGCTAAGTCAGCCATTTTATTGCATTGCTACTCTGTCATTGCTCTCGTATTGAATTGAAATCCAAGTGACTTTTCCATCTGACTGAAACTCAAACGATGTGAGTGAAAAAGAAGATTGGAAAAGTTCAGACGGACGTATTTCTTAAAGTTAGCAACTTGAAGGAGATTTTTTATAAAACTCGAGAGAGTTCGTAGTTTGTAGGAGCCTAGGTGTTGATGCATGTTGTTCTGAACAAGTGTTGAAGTCATGAATAATTCGTTTGCATTGCTTTGGCTTCCTGTGCGATATACTTTGCCTGCATGAAAGTTGAAAGTAATTCAAAGGAAAGTTGGTACACAGTACAGAGAGACGTTTCCTCGGTCCAACAAAAATACCCGTAAATCTGTCTCCCACAGTCGAATAAATTAGCACACTCTCAAAGGCACAAAAGACAAGCAGGTCGATTTATTCAGAACGGGATTTACAAATCATCACGTAGAGTGTAAAACTTTCTTGCGTGGAAGGGAAGAGAGTGTGAATAAACAAGCGAAGGATGAACACACGAATATTTTACTTGGTTTGAGTAAATGGTGACAAAATCCTGGACCAAATAAATGATGTGTAATTTTTTGGACAAGACAACGCAGTAAAAAAATGGGGGACGAGTGTTATACGGAGTTTTTAACGATGTGATAGCATTTTGTTCATCTCATTCACAAATATACTTATTACATATTTACATGTGGGAGTGGTATACGAATAGATTCTTAGAGGGTGCAGACTGAGTTGGATACGGTTGATAGTTTTAAAGAGCATGAAAGATCGAAACAGGAAAGAGAAAAAAGAGTTAATAATTCAACTCAAAAAGTCTCATCTCTTGCTCTTATTTATGCAACTTGGAAAGCTTTTTTGAGTAGGAATTCGTGCACAAAGTTCAATTTAAAAGTTTGTTAAAAAAGTTTCTTTTGGAGTCTTCAAAGGCTTAAAAGTTTTTCGTGTCTGAAGAAAGATAAGTTAGTTTCTTTTTCTTACATCTTCCCCATCTTAGGGAGAGAAAGGAAAGAGAGAAAAAAGTTTGGAAGGAATTACTGCTTCACTTCTGCAAGTTTGTACTTGTACTTTGTAGTAACGCTAACGCTGCTGGCATTGCAAGTAAGAGAATTTCTGGATGGTTCTTAGACTGAAAGGAATCCGGGTATTTTGTAAGGATTTTGCTGAAAATCTTGGAGAAATACCCGGGTATATTCCTCTCTCTCTCTCTCTCCGTCTTTCAAAGTTATTTATTCTTGTTGAGGAAGTTCAATATTGGACTCGGAGTGGTCGTTCTAAGCCTGCCCAATTTGGAAGCAAGGGGCGGGTCTCTTCCGCTCCTTCCTTCCGTTTAGAAGAAAAATCGATCCGAATTTCGGTTCAACCACCAGACCTCCTTGTGTATACTAAAGAGAAATTCCAATGAAACCGAATGTACGGTTGGAACTAGTTGGAAGTAGAAGTACAACAGAAGTAGCTGGGCGAAAGTGGAATGGATTTTCGATCTCTTTCGACACATGAAGGTTCTTATGCTTATGAATATTTCAATCTTATTCTACGGCGATACTGCTCATAAGAAGAAATACTATTACTGTTATAGGGCGACCTCGAAAAGTGAGTCTCAACGAGTCATTTCGTTCGGGAATTGCTTTAAGCGAAAAATCAGATTTTGCACACTGCAGCAGCCTGGTTGACAGGCTACTGAACAAGAAAAGAAGGGAATTAAAGGGCGTGCGAAAAAAGTTTCGGGTCATAATTCAGATGTGAGATGAAGAGATGACAGTGATGAGTTCCATTAGCAGTCCAGCCGGCTCGAATAACACCCTTCGTTATGATCATCATGACCATTCTCATCAACATCATCTTTATCTTGTTTATTTCTCACGGAATAGAAAAAAAGTAAAAGTATGAAGTATAAAAGTACGTGTGTGTGAGTGTGCACGGGTATATTAGGAGAGAGACACGAGATATTCATAGGAGACAAGACATGCTATGGCGAACTGGTAGAAATAAGGACTCTCTACACTGTGTGGTGATATATTGTTCGGAACATAACCCGCATACTATTAGAGTAGAGCAAGCAATGACAATTAAATAAAATGGACTTCCACACAGACTCCCAATCGCTTTCAAATAGAGTTGTCCACATTCTTCGGAGATTTATGGGACATTTTTATTACGAACAGTGCAAGTGAGGCTGCCCTGTGTATTATTTCTATTGCGAAGAAATCGCTTTTTCGGATGTGCCCGGCAAAGAAAGTCTCTGGGAAAGTTGATGGCAATGGAATATAATGGAATGTGCTGTATGTCTAAGATTTAAGATGGTCCCCACTAACACACACGTGTAGGTATATACACAGAATATGGAATCTACAGAAATTGTGGTTCGTGGAACCCTGTAACTCGTACGGAAAAATTAGGTGTGTACGTGTGTGTTAGTAGATAATTGGACGATTCAATTTTTTATTAAATACTTCAAAATTAATTTAATGAATTATAAAGACAAACATTCAAAGAGACCGACGTGCTTGCACAGACGGAGGATTAATTAACACATATTTTGCTGACAGGAAACGTAACGAATAAAAACCGCTGGAGTTGAAAGGTGGAAACAATGCGTGTGTTGTGAGTATATGCACAACCTATTCGTGTAACATTATTCAGATAAATTGAATTGAGTTTTAACTTACAAATGTAGGAAGGTATGTTATGTAGTCTTGATGCAGCCCAAGTTCAATTGTAGGTTTTTTATTTGCTTCTTGCAAGACTGACTTCATTTGAGATTTGACGATGCATTTGTAGACAATGAGTGTTTCGTGAACGTGATGCAGTTGAGTGAAAAGTTTTTTTAGGTTCATTATTATGTTGCTTAATACGTAAGAAGTGACTAGAACCGATGAGTGTTTCTTTAACTTCAAACTTCAACCAACACCTTCTTTTGTCGTGTATTTGAGATTGTAGTTGTTCAGTGATGTGTCACTTGAAATGGTCAATTGATTGCACTGGAACATTGTGGAGGGAGTTGTATGTGAATGGAGTTAAGTATTAAAAAACAATTTACTATTGACTGTTTATTATAGAGTATTCATTATTGAAGAGGGAAATGAAAGGGAAAAGAATTTTGCCTCGGAGAAATAAGTTTCAAAATGGCTGTTGCAGAAGGGCCCACTAGGATTGGTTGTAGGACCCTCTGCGAGTCCCATATGGTTGTATGAAGGGGAGATCATTACATAATAGGAGCATCAGAAATCACTTTCGCTCTTTAAGGGATAAGGAATGAATGGATGGATGCTCCCGTTTAAAGTTTACAACTTTTCTTAAGGGAGTGTACCCTTGTCACTCTGAGCTTGACGAGGAGACAATAAATGAAAGAGTCCTTTTTTGCATGAGTGTTCTGGGTTGTACATAAGTCAAAAGGTTTCTAGTAATAATGGAGGTGGAAAGAAAGAAAGAGGAAGAGTATCTGAGAAAGGAATTCTTTGGCATAATTAGAAAGATAAATCTGTAGGCTGCCACGATAACTCTTTTGAGGCTGTTTGAGAATTCTCATCTCGTTCTTGTGTGGAGCAAAAACAAGAGAACGAACGAGTGAGAGAGACAATCTCGTTGGGTCTACAAAGTTCCTGGTCGTTTGTGTATTGCAAATTGAATCGTGAGTAGAAGTTGCCTTATAACAAGGCAGGTAACCAAGCCTGTTTTAATTTTAATAATCCTTTCTGCTATCGCGAGATGAATTACAGGCCTGGAGAGAAACTCTCTAAATCATTGAGTCCATTCTTCTTCATCGTCTTGTTCTCTTGTTCTTCTCCAGACTTAAATTATGGGACTCTTTTTGTATTCTCTGATGTTGTGTGAATAAATAAAAGGCTAGAGTGTGGAATGAGAGATTATTCGGAGAGAGTCAAGAAGAGTGAGAAACTTGATCTCAGTCCGTGTAACTTTGTAAGACTCTTTGGAACAGCAGAGCATTCAGATATACATACACAAAAGTGTTTGGCTATATACAAGACTGGATTGTGTATTTTTTCTTAGACATTTCCTATTTTGTCTCAAACAAGGTCTAGCCCCAGAGGGGTGTTTCCTTCCAACATGGAATCTCAATTTAAGAAATGGAAATAGAAATCAATCTCGCGAGAGAGAGAAATTGCAGAATTATTTTTAGCCTAGAGGCTCTCTTCAACAGTATATTGTAAGTGTAGGTATTGTACGGTGCGTGTTGTGTGGCTCTATAAAATCATACACACGTCCACAATATATGTATACGCTATACAGAGGAACTACCTTCAAGCTCTATAAGTTCGTTGCTGGAGAGAGTGGAGAATTACGAGCGAGAGTCATGCAATGGGCAGAAAAATAAAAATGCCATCGCCATCACTCTAATGGTTGTCGAAAGAAGTGTCAACTTGAGCACTTGACATCCCATTCATTATTCAGTCCAGCAGAGGAACAGAAACTCTGGTTGGTGGTAGCCTGCCTGTATTCTCTACGGTTATGTTCTGTTAGTCACTGTAGGTTGCTTAATTAATTCCTCATTAATTACATACTCATACGCTGAGCAACACACCAAGTCGTTAGAATTTTTGAACCGAATAAATGAATGAGAAATGAGTGAATAATGTTCTTCTCGAGAGAGAGAAATATCTGCAGTGGGAAATAGGAAATGTGACGGAGATTCAGAATTAGGATTTCAGAGTTGAGATCCAAAGCTTCAAGTCAGTTTTTATGTGTGTGTGTGTGTGTGTAGTTCTGTAATGGTACCCAAAAGTCTGACGAGAGCCACACACAAGAGAAATAATATAATTTTGAGAGAGTAATTGTAATTAGCTCTGGAGAGTGTCCACCTGTTTCCACACGCAATTAGCATAAGGGATGTTTAATTCATGGGAGAGTGGCATGTCAGACTGCAGTTTGAATGAGAGTAATTCATAATCGCTCTCTGAACTTACATCACATCTCACACACACTGTCGCAAATGGGATTAATCCATAATCTCGCACTTGTATGGCTTCATGGAATGCCTGTGTGATTATTATTAGGAGTGAGGCAGAAACACAAGAGAGCAACAAGCGAGAAGAATTCAAAGGAGAATTTGTTCGTTAATAAAATGTTAAAGAGTCTGTACAAAGATGCTAAGTCGTAAGCATACATGATGGAAAGATTTCGTAGTGCATATTTAGCTCAAATATTCCTGATTCATTCATATTTCATGAGGCCACTCCAGACTGGAAATTTTCTTCGCATTACATATCACAAACTCCCTTCTGTGTTTATCAATTCAACTCACTTTAAAAGCACGAAAATGCTTTGAAACATGTTTTAAATTTTAAGAAATTTAGAGTGCCACAATACTACCAATCATCCAAGATTATTCATTCATGTCATCACAGTCGTCAGTGTAAGCAAGTTGAGGGAGGCTCAGTAATTATTTAAGACGCTGATTAAAAGCTATATACTTTACTCAGGCGGAAGCAGAATTGTTGATATAGATAATTTATTTAAGAAGTTGATAAGATGTGGTTCTTGTAATGTATCTGAAACCCAAATACTTCATTTGCTCAATCGATTCCAGTGCGATTGAGTTTGATTACTTGACTTGTTTTCTCATTTAATTGGAAGAAATTGAGGTTTTGCCACAACGGCAGAAGACACTAACGCTAAACAAAGGGGACTGGTAATGACCAAATCGAATTAAATGAAATTTTTACCGTATGAAATGAAACTAAGCTATTTATGTGCCTAATCTTAAGTACCAAGTGCTTTTGAGTCATTCCTTAACAAGATTTGCATTTTGAAAAGCGTTCGAATTGAATTGATGATCTCCAGCCAACCTTTTACGACACTCTTTTATCTGTAGCTGCATTAAACTGGTACTTTTCAAGGCCTGCATTATTAGTACTTGGTCGCACATCTATGTTTTGACTGATACATGAGGACCTAATGAAACTTAACAATCCCTCATCAAAAAAATGTCTCAGCACAAACACGACCAATAGTATCACGTTCATTCTTAACTCAGTCAGTCCAGACTAAAACGAGACGGAAACTAGTTTCTTTAAAAGTTATAAATGGATAGTCCTAATTTGTTGGCTTATGCAAATGACATTATACACAACCTTGAGTAATTACCAAAATAGTTGTGTAATAATGATCATAATTTTACAAGGCTTTGTTCCTACTACACATCTCTCCAGGAGCGAGATGATTGAGAACATGGAGATGGAACAATGGCTTATTCGAATTTACTAAACCACATACAGATGATTCTAGAACAGGATTTGGAGGGAAAACAATTTTCTTCTGAAAATCGAAATTGTAATTACCTACAGAACAATGCCTTTTCAAATAACTTAAATTTTTATGGAAATAAGTGTAAGTTAAGGAAGCGTTTTATCTGCCTGCGTGTGAATCTTTTCAACGTGGCCATTGATAAAAGAAGAGAAGGCAGTATTTATTAGCACACCGGAGTTCCGAGGCAGATCAGTCATTTAAATGAAAGTATTAGACGAATAAACATTAGTTTCAAACTGTGTAATCGATAGATTGTAGAATCGCAATTATAAAGTAGAAATTAGTGGCATTCTTGAAAATATAAATAAGATCACGACTC